>QEPC01002549.1:85451-95832 GCA_003113815.1 Sphenodon punctatus | reverse complement strand
CTGTAACCTCCCCCACAACCGGACCCCCCGCCTCAAGGCCAGAACCGAAGATCAGGTCGAGGGTATGTCCCCCCACGTGGGTCAGGCAGGTAACCTCCTGGGGCAAGTTCATGGTTGCCATGGTGGCCATGAACTCTCGCTCCGCCCCAACAAGGCCAGCATCGGCGTGGATCTTTAAGTCCCCCAGAACCAAGGTCCTGGAGGAGCCCAACACCACCTCCGAGGCCAACTCTGCTAGAACGGCAAGGGATGCTGCCGGGCAGGAAGGGGCCTGGTACACCAGCAGCACCCCTAGCTTGCCCCCAGCCAATTTGAACACCACGTGTAGGACCTCAATACCCATAATCTCCCAAACTGGATATCTCCTTACAGGTCAATCCTCCCTAAAAACAATAGCTACACCACCTCCCCGGCCGCCCGTGCGGGGCTGACACTGTACAGCATACCCGGCCGGAAAAGATCTGCCAAAGTTGGACCGGCCAGATCATCCAGCCAGGTTTCTGTAATACATGCGAGGTCCACGGCCCCATCCGAGATTAAGTCCCAGATAATTGGGGCCTTGTTCACTACGGACCTCGCATTTAACAGCAGCAGCCCCCCACGTGCGGACCCTGGACCCCGCACCTCCCTCTCCCTCAGTGGGGGGGTGATAACCTGCACTCCCCTTAGGCCCCTTGGGCCCCTAGGGGCCCGTGCCTTCCCACCAGATGGACCATACCGTCCCCGCCCCAGCACGACCGCAATGGCCGCGCCCTCCCCTCCGTCCACCTGATCCCGGCCCCTCAAACCTAGCTGTTCACCCACTAGCCCTCCCCCCTCCTCCCCCCCAAAAACCTCCCCCCCTGCCGGCCATCCTGCTCCCACCAGGGGCCGGTACAGGCCATACACCCCTCGTCACTCCTCGGTGTCCCTCTCGCACAGGGACCCTGAGCCGCCACCCCCACCAACCCTCCCAGTGCTCCCCCTGCTGCCACCAAGGGCAGTCACTGGGTCCACCCCTCTTTTACACCCCCTCCTACACCCCCCACCCTACCACCCTAGCCCTGTACAAAAAAAAGCCCACAAGACAATAATAACCCCTTGCCACCCCCTGCGTCCACGAAGTGCCCCAAAGTGCCACGCCCTTTGGCCACGGCCTGTGGCTCAGCCACTGGGTGTGGGGTTTTAATGTTGCCCTGAACCACCCACTCGACCTCTTCTCAGAGCTGCTCAGTATATCCAGTTTTGTGTGTATGCATTTCAGCTCTAATTGGCACTGCATTATCACAGTTCAATCTCATAAGTCTAAAAGTGAGAAGGAACAATTTTAAAAAAATAATAATTCTCAGTTGCTCTCTACCAGACCCTTGATGCTGTTCCATATTCAAAGTTGTGCCTCTTTTAAAAGTAAAGTGAAGAATGAAGCTACAAGCTCTATGCTAAAATGTGACTGTTTTCTTATCTGTCATACCTTATATTTAAATTATGCGTGTGTTATAATTTACCTTATAATTAAATTATGCGTGTGTTATAATTTAATGGAACTTGTGCCTGCATGCATGTGCTGTTGAGGGTGTGTGTGTAAATGGCCTTAGGACTGATAGTATATGCTAATTACCTTCTGGCCACTATACATAGAAAACATGTACAACAGACATTTTAGTTAAGCTGGTTCCTTTTATTGAACATGAATTCAATTGAGTTTTATTGAGCTCAGTCAGCATGTGAAAGCCATTGAGCTTCACAGAGCTATTCCTCAGGCAGGAAATAAATAGGATGGGTGAACAGATTGCGGTTCGTGTTCGGGCGTTGGGTCCGGTCTGGGCGTTTGGTTCGGTTGTTTGGTTCATTCGCTGAGTTCGGGTTTGGCCGTTCGGTTCGGCCGTGTGTTGTTGTCTGTGTGTGAGTGAGGTTTTTTGGAAAAAAAAAATGAAGAAGACTGTTGTTTTGATTCCCTGGCTGGGGACTGACTTGATGCTCCTGAAGCCAGTGTTGGTGGAGGAGGAGGAGGAGGAGGAGGAGGAGAACGACGATGACGACAATGGCGACAATGGCGACAAAGCAATCACTGGCCCAGCCCCTGGACCGTCAGTGGTGGTGGCCAGCTCCTCGGATGATGAGCAAGTGGCGGGCACAGGAGGTGCTGCCAGGTTTCTAAACTTTTTTTTTACTTTGAGGACAATAAAGGCTCAATCCGTTAGAGCGAGCTCACTGGCGTGCGGGTGGGTTAGTGGGTGGTGGGCATCAGTCAGGCACAAAGAGTAGGCATCAGTGGGTAGCAGTGGATGTCTGCCACAGAGAGAGGTGGTACTGTAGTGTGTGGGGCTCTTCAAGCAGTCAAGCATGAGCATGAGCAGCACCCCCACCCAAACATATGACAGACTAACAAGGGTCTCCACTCTCCAGTGGCCATCCCATTCCCTACGCACCCCCAAATAAGGGCAGGATTTGTATGTGCCAGCCAGGGACTTTCTAGTTGCAATCCTTAGCATTCCCTAGCACCCCAAGGAGGGCAGGATTTGCACATGCCAGCCACGGTCTTTCTAGCTGCCCTTGCTACTAGCACCCCAAGGAGGGCACGTGCCAGCAAGAGTACTTCAAGTTGCCAATGCTACTAGCACACCGAGGAGGGCAGGATTTGCACATGCCAGCCAGGGTCTCTCCATTTGCCATCCCATTCCCTAACATCCCCTAGCACCCCAAGGAGGGCAGGATTTGCATGTGCCAGCCAGAGTCACATCTGCCGTTGCCATCCCTAGCACCCCAATAGGGACGACTAGAGGCATCATCATAAATGCATGATATTACTTTGGTGTTCTTAATGTGTTCCCATTTCAGAGAGGAATCGGATGCTGGTCACAGCACTGGTGCCAGGCCAAGGAGGACCCCTAGGCAGAGGTCGCCAGTGACACCCCCAGACTTTTGGTGGAGAAGGTCGGACGTCTGGAGGTTTTATGAGATAGGCAACGGAATCGGCATATGCAAGGTAAGGCACGGGGACAGGAACAACAGGGAATGGATTGCCCTATGACCTGTTAGAAACTAACGTCCCCTGCAGAGAGAGATTGGCCACCCTGTCCATCCACTTTTGGAGACAGAATGCAGGCAGGGCTTGGCAAACGATTGGTCTGACACAGTATGGCACTTCTTATGTTCCTATCTTTTCTTTTTATGCTCTTTACTTCTGCAGCAAAAGAATCAGGAGGCAGAAAGAGGGGACCACATCGGGGCCCATTACGCATATTGAAAAGCTCCACGGCCTGAAGGTGAGGCGGCAGGAGGACTCTGTTGTGGCCATGGAGCCTCAGCGCCAGAAGAAGGGGGGGAAGGCAACCTGGAAATTCCGGCATGTAAGCCCTTCCCCCTCCTCCAGCCCTGATGTGGAGTCCCCCGGGCCATGGGAGTATGCTGCGGTCAAGGCCTTTTGGGATGAATTTGATAGGCCTGTCCACCAATAGGCCGCCAATAGGCGCCAACAGGCTGCCAATAGGCCAGGCATCCGCTGCCTGGAGAACTGCCTGATGGAACAATTCCAGGTGCTCGAGGTGGAGAAAAAGAAGGTGGAGGCGTATGCCCAGCACGTCTCCGCTGAGATGGAACGCCTGGAACTGTACCACCAGGTGGTCTACAGGTGGCATCGGGAGGTGGAAGGGGCCGTGGAGTTTGCCGTCTCCCATGGCTATGAGATGGAAGAGGACCAGGTGGCCGCCCCTCAGTCTTCTGCTGTGCCCCATCACCATCTGCCTTTCCCCCAAGTCCCAGGGGACAGGCCCAGAGACTAATAGTTTCCTTTAAATTTTTTGTTTTGGTTTCATAATGTTATTTTGTTGTTGTTGTTCTTCTTGTTTAAATAGTTTTAATAAAAGTTGTTATATTTGTTATGAGCTTCGTTTTACCTGTCCAATCTTTTATCCCTATGTACTGAAGTTCTGGAAGGCAGGTGGCACTGGCAGAATCTCATACAGTTTGTCAATCCCTACCAGCAGCATCTGGCTGACTCCACATGTAGCATAGTTAAGGTTTTAACCCAAAGATGTGCCAGGCAACAGCAGGGTCTCAACTTGCAGACAGCCGCCCAGGAGGGGCAGGGCTTGTTTCTGTGTGGGTGTGCCAGAGAGAAAGAGAGACAGGCTCCTTGGCAGTGGGTGATGGGTTCTGGTGGTTAGACAGTGGATTACTGGTTGCCAGGGTACAGAACCATTTTCACAGACAGCATATAGGCCTGGGGGGTGAGGGCCTTTGGCAGACGCAAACATGGGTTGCCTGGGCAGGCAGGAAGCGTGGAATGAGCAGCATTCAGGCACAATCTCAGCTTCATAACCTGGGTGGGCAGGCAGGCAGGCAGTCACGGCAGCTTGGCATGAGAGGCAGGCAGGCAGGCAGGTGGGCTGAGGCAAGCTTTGAGCTAGCAATGGCAACCTGGGAGGGCAGGAAGGCAGCATGGCATGAGTGGCAATCAGGCAGGCTTTGAGCTTGGCAGGCTGGGTGGGCAGACAGACTGCATGGCATAATTGGGAGCAGCAGCAGCCATCGAATTTCCCGGGTAAAGACCCCTTGGCTGGCACAGACAACATATAGGTCTGGGGTCCATTGGCACTAGAAGCAGCAGACTGTGGGTTGCCAGAGTGCAGAACCCTTGGCACAGACAGAATATAGGTGTGGGGGCCATTGGCACTAGCAGCATCAGACAGTGGGTTGCTAGGGTACAGAACCCTTGGCACAAACCACATATAGGCCTGGGGGCAATTAGCACTAGCAGCATCAGACAGTGGGTTGCCAGGGTACAGAACCCTTGGCACAGATGGCATATAGGCCTGGGGACCATTGGCACCAGCAGACACTGGTTGCCAGGATACAGAACCCTTGGCACAGATGGCATATAGGCCTGGCCTGGGGGCCATTGGCACCAACAGACAGTGGGTTTCCAGGGTACAGAACCCTTGGCACAGACAGCATATAAGCCTGGGGGTCATTGGCACCAGCAGACAGTGGGTTGCCAGGGTACAGAACCCTTGACACAGACAGCATATAGGCCTGGAGACCATTGGCACCAGCAGACAGTCGGTTTTCAGGGTACAGAACCATTGGTACAGATGGCATATAGGCCTGGGGGTCATCAGCACTACCAGCAGCAGACATTGGTTGCCGGAGCAGGCAGTCAGGTGGCATGGCATGAGCGGCTGTCAGGCAGACTGAGGCAGGGTTTGGGCTTTGCAACCTGGGCAGGCAGGCGGGCAGTGTGGCATGAGAGACAGTAGGGCAGGCGGGCTTGGGCAGGCTTTGAGCTAGGCAACCTGGGTGGGGAGATGGGCACCTTGGCATGGGAAGCAGGAAGGTGGACTGAGGCATGCTTTGAGTTTGGCGGCAAGCTGGGTGGGCAGACAGGCAGTATGGCATAACATACAGTAGGGAAGGCAGGCTGGTACATTGGCAGCAGGACACTCAGTTAGGCTAGCAAAGACTGTGCAGCATGAGGGAGCGAGAGCCAGTCAGTGTCACATAGACGGGCTGAGATCATGTAGCCATAGGCCGGCTTGCAAGCTTACAGTTTCTTTCCCAATGCCACCCTGCATCATGAGGTCAGTGAGATAAGGCAACCGAGGCCGTCTAGTATAAGAGAGAGAGAGAGAAAGAAAGAGAGAAAGAGAGAGAGAGAGAGAGAGAGAGAGAGACAGGCAGGGCGGGTGCCAGGCATTGGGAGGGAGGGACAGCACCTCAGCAGCATAGGAGCAGTAGCCTTAGCCCAGATTGAGGAGAAGGAGGAGCCCCGTCCCGACTGCCCTTGGCATGGGATGGCGTGTGCCACTGCACTATCATTCCTTATCCAGGGGGAGCTCAGGGATTGGGAATCCCAGCAGCGGAAGGTTCACCTTTAGGAAGAACAACTGCTCCACCAACTTGGCCCCCAGTATCAGGAAGTGCAGGGAACAAATCTCCCCCACCAGAGAGAACACCCGCTTGCTGGGGACACTGGTTTGTGGGCAGGACAGGATACCCTTGCCAACTTTTGACACAGCCAGCCACACGTTGGCCTTGCTGGCCCAGTAGACCAAGGGATCACTGCTGTGATCAATGCATAGCTCCTCCTCCAGGTAGGTCTCCACTGCTGCTGAGGCACCATCATACTCCCTCTGGTAGTTCTGGGTGGGCACCACCTGCCCCACTGCCCTCAGCCACGCTTTTGCCCCTTTGTGCTGGGCCCCATGCTCCCCAGAGTGGCCTGCACAGAGGAAGAGCTGCAGGCAGTAGGAGTCCTGCTGCTGCTGCTGCTGCTCATCCTGCTGCTGNCCTGTCCAATCTTTTATCCCTATGTACTGAAGTTCTGGAAGGCAGGTGGCACTGGCAGAATCTCATACAGTTTGTCAATCCCTACCAGCAGCATCTGGCTGACTCCACATGTAGCATAGTTAAGGTTTTAACCCAAAGATGTGCCAGGCAACAGCAGGGTCTCAACTTGCAGACAGCCGCCCAGGAGGGGCAGGGCTTGTTTCTGTGTGGGTGTGCCAGAGAGAAAGAGAGACAGGCTCCTTGGCAGTGGGTGATGGGTTCTGGTGGTTAGACAGTGGATTACTGGTTGCCAGGGTACAGAACCATTTTCACAGACAGCATATAGGCCTGGGGGGTGAGGGCCTTTGGCAGACGCAAACATGGGTTGCCTGGGCAGGCAGGAAGCGTGGAATGAGCAGCATTCAGGCACAATCTCAGCTTCATAACCTGGGTGGGCAGGCAGGCAGGCAGTCACGGCAGCTTGGCATGAGAGGCAGGCAGGCAGGCAGGTGGGCTGAGGCAAGCTTTGAGCTAGCAATGGCAACCTGGGAGGGCAGGAAGGCAGCATGGCATGAGTGGCAATCAGGCAGGCTTTGAGCTTGGCAGGCTGGGTGGGCAGACAGACTGCATGGCATAATTGGGAGCAGCAGCAGCCATCGAATTTCCCGGGTAAAGACCCCTTGGCTGGCACAGACAACATATAGGTCTGGGGTCCATTGGCACTAGAAGCAGCAGACTGTGGGTTGCCAGAGTGCAGAACCCTTGGCACAGACAGAATATAGGTGTGGGGGCCATTGGCACTAGCAGCATCAGACAGTGGGTTGCTAGGGTACAGAACCCTTGGCACAAACCACATATAGGCCTGGGGGCAATTAGCACTAGCAGCATCAGACAGTGGGTTGCCAGGGTACAGAACCCTTGGCACAGATGGCATATAGGCCTGGGGACCATTGGCACCAGCAGACACTGGTTGCCAGGATACAGAACCCTTGGCACAGATGGCATATAGGCCTGGCCTGGGGGCCATTGGCACCAGCAGACAATGGTTGCCAGGGTACAGAACCCTTGGCACAGATGGCATATAGGCCTGGCCTGGGGGCCATTGGCACCAACAGACAGTGGGTTTCCAGGGTACAGAACCCTTGGCACAGACAGCATATAAGCCTGGGGGTCATTGGCACCAGCAGACAGTGGGTTGCCAGGGTACAGAACCCTTGACACAGACAGCATATAGGCCTGGAGACCATTGGCACCAGCAGACAGTCGGTTTTCAGGGTACAGAACCATTGGTACAGATGGCATATAGGCCTGGGGGTCATCAGCACTACCAGCAGCAGACATTGGTTGCCGGAGCAGGCAGTCAGGTGGCATGGCATGAGCGGCTGTCAGGCAGACTGAGGCAGGGTTTGGGCTTTGCAACCTGGGCAGGCAGGCGGGCAGTGTGGCATGAGAGACAGTAGGGCAGGCGGGCTTGGGCAGGCTTTGAGCTAGGCAACCTGGGTGGGGAGATGGGCACCTTGGCATGGGAAGCAGGAAGGTGGACTGAGGCATGCTTTGAGTTTGGCGGCAAGCTGGGTGGGCAGACAGATAGGCTAGCACAGACTGCAGCGTGATAGAGCAAGAGACAGTCAGTGTCACATAGGCGGGCCGAGATTGTGTATCCATAGGCCGGCTTGCAAGCTTACATTTTGTTTCCTAATGCCACCCTGTGTCATGAGGTCAGTCAGATAAGGAGGCCGAGGCCGGCAACTATATGAGAGAGAGAGAGGGAAAGAGAGGGAAATAGAGAGAGAGGGGCAGGGCGGGTGCCAGGCATTGGGAGGGAGGGACAGCACCTCAGCAGCATAGGAGCAGTAGTCCTAGCCCAGAGTGAGGAGGAGGAGGATCCCTGTCCTGACTGCTCCTGGCATGGGATGACATGTGCCACTGCACCATCACTCCTTGTCCAGGGGCAGCTCGGGGAATCCTAGCAGCTGAAGGTTCACCTTCAAGAAGAGCAACTGCTCCATCAACTTGACCCCCAGTCTCAGGCAGTGCGGGGAGCAAATGTCCCCCGCCACATAGAACACCCGCTCGCTGGGGACACTGGTTGGTGGGAAGGACAAGATACTCTTGGCCACTTTCAACAGGGCCGGCCACACGTTGGCCTTGCCAGCCCAGTAGGCCAAGTATTGCTAGGATTGATGCATGGCTCCTCCTCCAGGAAGGTCTCCACTTCTGCTGAGGCACCATCATACTCCCTCTGGTAGCTCTGGGTGGGCACCACCTGCCCCACTGCCCTCAGTCACGCTGCTTGCCCTTTTGTGCTGTGCCTCATTCTCCCCAGAGTCGCCTGCACACAGGAGGAGCTGCTGGCACTGGTAGGGGTCGTGCTGCTGCTGCTCATCCTGCTGCTGGTGCAGCTGCTACCACTAGGGCTGGGGGCAGGGGTAGACCCAGATGGGTGGAAGGGGTCGCTTCTCCCACTCCCACCATCCCCAGAGATGTCCTGCTGAATGGCCCACTCTGCCTGCTGGACCTTCTGCACCAGCGCACCCATCTGTCTCCTGTGCCATGCTGCCCTGTATCCTGGGGTCTAGCATGGTTGCCAGGACATGTTCCTCTCGGCACAGGAGCTCATCAAAGCATGCACTCAGCCCCACTTTCAGCTTCTGTGCCAGGTCAAGTGCCTCATCGGAGAGCTTCCTGCCCAGAGGGCCACAATCCCACTGCCCGTTAATCTCATCCAGGCGCCTCTGGAGACTATGGACCAGCGGGGTCACCTGGCTGAGGGTGGCGGTGGAGCTGCTCATGGTCTCCGTCATGGCCAGGAACGGTCTCAGGTGTCACGCCGCCTCCACAGGCACTAGTGCGGCATGACGCGCCAGTTAGCGGCTCTCCCGCCAGGGCCAAAAAGTCCTCTGGACCATTGGTTTCCAGGATGGGGGGGGCGGCACAGTGGAGGTGGACCCGGCACAGCGGGGGTGGGCCCCGCCCACCGCAGACTTCTGGGGAGTCCCGCCCCAGCACAGTGGATGCCTGGTGGAGGCTGCGTGGCACGGGGGAGGGTGGGAGCTTACACAGCACAGCTGATGGATGGGGTTTTACTGGAGAATAAAGCAGCCGGTGGGGCAACATTTCCCCGCCGGGAATCTTTGAGAGAAACTGGCCCCTGGATTGCACTGCCACCTTTTTGGTTGCTTTGCCTTGCTACTGGTTCTGGTCTATGTGTCTTATCTTGCCCTTCCCCCCGTCCCCTGAACCTTCCTGTGTTTTTGGAGTGCAAGCTTGGGTACCTGGTGAGTGAACGTGGGCATGCCTGTGGTAAGTGTGAGTTTCCCTTCAGTTGTCCTGCATCATAGTGTCTGTGAGTGTGCCTTGAGTTCCCTTAACTCCTTGCCCCCCATCTCACCTCCCTCCAGTGTCTCACTCCGCTTCACTCGTTCTCCCCCCTGAGTGAAAGACCTACCCCACCTGCCTCCCTGGTTCCCTCGCTCCCCCCTCCCCGTCCTCTCACTCCTGGGGACCTCCTCCCCTCCCGAATCCCTACACATGTTCACCCCCTGTCCCTGTCCCTTGGACCCCACATTTGACATGGGCAAGTTCTTTGACCCTTTCCCCCCTTCTTGGCCAGTGGTGTCTCTCTCTCCTGATGATGACTTGGGTTGCCTCCCAGATTGGAAGGAAAGCCCACATGAGACCCTGAAGGAATTACCTTACACCGAGAGACCTTGCAGAGAGACACCGGCTCCTCGTATCTGATATCCTTGCTGTTCCCCTGTCTCCCTCTTCCTTCCCCCACCCTTCCTCGATGACATCAGGATGAAGTCCGTGTGAGCTAGAATATCCCATTCCTCCCTGTTGTACCCTGGAGGTGCCTCAATGTCTGTCTCCAGTTGTACCTAATACAGGGCGGCTTTCTGCTCAAGAAGCTGCTCGAGCATCAGGAAAGTGGAATTCCACCTGGTGGAGACATCCTACATGAGCTGGTGCACCGGGGACACTTACTTGGCCTGCTTCTCCCAGAGGAGCTCACTGCCCTTCACGCTGCAGTTGAAGAAGCCCGCCAGCTTCCTCCCATGGTCGACCAGGGAGATAAGGGTGCCTGGCCCAATCCCCTTATCCTCCAAGCCCAGAGTGTCCTTCACCCCAAGAT
>QEPC01002549.1:65414-80414 GCA_003113815.1 Sphenodon punctatus | reverse complement strand
TATAGCACAAGCAATGTGTCTTTTGCTGAACATTCATGATTAAAGACAGGTCCCTGCCCTGAGGGACTTCCAGTCTAGTATAGAGAAGGGAACATAGAGAGAGAGAGGAAAAAATGCATTCCCATTTGCAGATAGTGAAATGGAGCTGAGAAAGAATAACTTACCCAAGTAGCACAGTGACTTCATGGCTAAAATAGGATTTGGACCCTGGTCTGCGCATTCCAAGCACCTTTTTATCCAAGCACCTTATCTAAGATGCTTATTATCCAAGCACCTTATTATCTTGGCTACACTGGGTCAGGAGCCAAAGTACAGAAACATGTTGGATCAAACCAGGATATCACAGGCTCAAAACTGTGGTTATTTGGCCTCTGATCAAGGGTAATTTTAGCTGTGACTGGTCTGGAGGCCCGCTATGCTCAATCATGGACTGGGATCCATTTTGGATTCCGGTGAGGAATTAGGCCAGCCATCCTTTAGATGTGCTGGCCTGATTCTGGAGGGGGATCGGGGAATGGGCGGGGCTGTGTGGCGCGGCGTATGGCCACACAGTCCCGCCCCCCCGCGCTCCCCCAGCCGGTCGCCCTCCAGGAGATGGGCGGGTACAGCAGTCAATCCGGCCACTGCATCCAATCGAGCCGCTGCGCCCAAGCCCACATCACCGTCTGGGCCACGATCTTGGATGGACCAACGTAACAGACATTACTTTTGACCGATCCCGGATTGTGGTCCAGCTAACCATGATTCTGGACCTCCGGGTGGCTGGAGGCCCAGAATCATGGTCATTGTGATTCCCGCCAGAGGTTCACTCTGGTGAACTTCGGGCGGAACTCACAACAGACGTTACAGGTCAAACGGCCACCACAGGGGATTCACTGTTGTTGACCGTGGTCTCGTAATGTCTGAAATTACCCCAAGAAACTACCTCTTGATGTTGACTCCCCTGCCAGCTATTGCCCCATCTCTAATCTTCTTTATTTTAATGAAGTTTATTGAATGGGTTGGTCACCTCACAGCTTCAAACACATCTGGATGCTATTGGATACCTCAGTCCATGTCTTTCAGGTTTTCATTCTGGGTATGTCACTGAGACTGTGCTTGTGGTCTTCGTTGACAGTCTCTGCTTGAAAGTCAACGGGTTGTATCCTGTTAATCTTTTTAGATGTCTTGGCAGTCTTTGATATATTTTAATATGGAGTGTTATTGACATGGCTCTCAACTGCATGACTTGGCTGGGGTTCGTGGAACTGTTCTTAAGTGGTTCTATCTATTCCTGTCGGGGAGATCCCAATTGTGGTGGCTCATCATCCCCTCACCTACACATTGTGATTCACCTACACGTGTGGTCCCACATCGTCACGTGTGGGCAAGGTTGTCTGGAGATTCTGAATGAAGTGCCATCAGTATGCTCTCTTTTTTGAGAGCATCCTGTCTCTCTTTTTTGAGACATGCGCCTGGCTCCTCCCACTGATGGCTGTTTGTGCTCCGAAACCACCTGTTGTTTGGGGATCCCACCATCGTGCCTTAAGTCAGCGGATGATTGGGCTTTTGCTGTGGTGGGTTTCTTCAGTGTGGAACTCGCTCCTTCCAGATGTTCCTCTCGGTTCCTCCCATCTCACCTTTAAAAAGCACCTGCAGACTCATTTATTCCCAAGTTGCTTGTTCCCCTTAATGTTTTTTCTCCTCCCTTTTTACCTTTACCTTTTAGACTTGTCTGTTTGCACATGTGCAAAATAGCCACCACCCTTAATCAAAATGATGGCAATAGCATCACTGCCATTTTGGTAAAGTGAAGTGACCATTTTGTATTATTATTATTATTATTATTATTATTAACAAACATTTATATAGTGCCAGCAGTGTACCTGGCACTTTACAAAGTAATAAAATAGACACGGTCCCTGCCCCTAGGGCTTACAATCTGAGAGACAGGAGCTGGGGGAGAGACTTAGGAAGGGGAACAGAGGGAGAGACAAGGGGTCTAACATTCATGAAGATGCGAGGTCTCAAGTGCACGTACTTGGCTTGGTTACAATGAGAATGACAGCAGGCAGGTCCATGTTGCAAGGATAAGGGTAAACCGATCGTAGGTATAGGAATAGTGGCTCAGCAGGATAAAGAGTCAGACAGAGCAGAGCGAAAGAGGTTTTAAGGAGAGATTTGAAGGTATGAAGGTTTGTACATGCACAAACAGTGCAGCAGCCATTTTGTGCATGCACAATTTAAAAAAAAATCGTGCCAAGAACTCGATGAAAAAGTCCCGGTTCTTGGTTCGTCTTGGGTGAGTTAAGAACTGGGATTTCTATCGGATTCTCACTTTTTGCATGATCTCATTTCAGTCCTACGCTATAGGTTTTTTCCTTGTCTTTCACATTTCAGGGTGCCACACAACTACTGAGACCATTTCCCAGGGCTCAGACTACCTTGAATTTAAATACTGGGACTGAGCCCTGGCAAACACTCCCCAATAAATTAAGCCCCGGGTTATTTTAGCAGTACTATTTATTTAGTGCTATTGTAATATTTAGTGCTATTGTACATTCCAGTCTTGAAATTGTTGATAAATTTCTAGATTAGAAAATGTAAAGTCTTGGCAGGCACTAACAGCAGAACTTGACAGTTCTTCATACTAGATCAGATTGGTGAAAGGATCTTACATTTTGCACATTCATGTGATGGCAGTCAACTGACCACATTATGTTCCCTCATGCTATCTGGGGGAGTGCCTTTGTCCCCCTCCTCCCCCCATAGAGGAAGGGGTCCAGTGAGATTGAATTGGGCCATGCTGCAGACTGCAGCCTAGCAGAGGTTGCTATGGCAACCTCCACATAGCAGGAGGCTATTCCCAGGGTTTAAGTTGCTGCAGGATCAGACCCACAGCTGCTACACTCCACCTGTGGTGTGAAGGGAAGGCCTTATCTCATGAGACCTCCCTGCAGCCGTATTGGACTTCAACAGCCAGATCTTCATTCCATCCATTGGACTCTTACAGGCAGGATGTCTGGAGAGCACGCGCTGGACTTCCAAGGACGTGCGTAGGTCGAAGTCAGGACCCCTTCTTCCCCTTGCACCTGGTGCAACTACCAGCATCAGAGTCCCCAAGTCTGTAGTCTCAGCTCCAGTGCATGATGGGATGCCCATGGCCTCCTCCCTTGGCTGCTACATGGCTGTGTCACTCTCAAGACCGGACTGCGGGAGATCCAGGGGCCACCTCTCCCCCTTTCACCCTTCTCAATGCTGCCAGTTCAGTCAAAAGAGTCAGTTAGCACCAGAGGACTGGCACGCCTCAGGGCCTCAAATCAGTGCTTCCCAGGGAGCTAGACATATGGCACGCCATGCAGCCCACAAATGGGCCAGGTGGCCCAAGCCAGTAGGCCCAGTCTGCTGGCCCAGCAACTCAAGCACAAGCTTTTGTGTCTGGGAGATGTATGAGCCTTCAGCCCCAAGGTAAGATTCCCCCCAAGTGCTGTGTCAAGAAATCCCCAAGGCAGTCTTCTCTCCCTCAGGATTCTCCAGGGGAAGCCCAACTTCCAGCCCTTCCCCCCACTACAGAGGACGTATATAGGTCAGCCTGCTGTCTATTCAGGAGAAGATGGCAGGCTGGGATCAAATGATCCATCAGCTCAATACAGGAAGGACCCCCCAGCATTAGGATCTGGGAGCACCTGTTGTTATTGACCTAGGGAAAAGCCACAGGGATTCTGAGCAAGCAACACAACAGACCCCCTCCAGATGTGGTTCATAGTGCCAGAGGCCTTCTTCTCACTACAGGGACAAAGAGCCACCCCCCAGTGACCACAGCAGGATAGAACCAGGGAGGTGCAATTGCTGAGCACCATCTTGGACAGCATGGCGTCATTAGATGAAAGGCTAGACATACTCAAGCAGCAGGCTCAGCAGCAACCAGGTTGTCCTGACCCATCATCACACCTGGGTGAGTTCTACCACAATCTAGGAGGTGTGACAGGGACCTGCCAGGTCAGGAGAGGTGATTGGGTAGAATCTAGGCTCCTGGTCCTGGGGCAGTCGGACCCACAGCGACTCTACTGGGTTGGTGCTGCCAGGATCTCCTGGCCAGAGGGTGGGTTTCCACCCTTATGTCATCCCTTACATCAAGGATGCATATTCATGGGAATATCAACAGGGAAATTGAAAAGTGACTGTCAATGAAGGGAGATGACTGTGTTTCACATGAGACCAGATCTGCCAGGCTCACTACAGATTATACTGGAAGAATGGCATACATCTTCCAGATGCAGATGTGCACTTTTTCCTGGAACATTTGAGATCCAATATTGAGGAGTATTTGACCTTACACCTCTGTAGTTTGGGCCTCTCTGGTAAATTTCTCTCATGTCACCTCTCAGTTGTCTCTTTTCAAAGCTGAAGAACCCTTACCTATCAAGCCTCTCTTCAGATGTGGCTGTTCCATGTATTTTATCATTTTCGTTGCCATCTCTGTACATTTTCAAGTTCTACTATATCTTTTTTGAGATGGGGGTGACCAGAACTGCACACAATATTCAAGGTGTGGTCCATCATAGATTTATATAGAGGCATTACGATATTTTCAGTTTTATTCTCTATCCCTTTCTGAATAATTCCTAACATGCAGGGCTGCGTCCTGGTCCCTTTTTTGTTTAATTTTTTGTCAACAACATAGTGAGCCATCTGACAAAAGACCAGAACCATCCTCCATCTATTGGCCAGAGATCCATCTCTATTTTGTTATATACGGATGACATGGTGCTATTGTCTTTGACCAAAGTGGGTAAGAGTAGACTATTAGTGGACTTATATGATTATTGTGTCTCCAACCATTTGGAAATTAATTAATTGAAGACCAAGGTCTTGGTATTAGCTAACTATTACTCTCCCAGTAAATGGCAAATTGGGTCACATGAAATCGAGCAGGTCAAGAGTTATAGATACTTAGGTGTTCTGTTCAACTATTTGGGCAACTGGACAAGGCATATTGAGGCTGTAAAGCTAAAAGCAGACCATACTGCCAATTGAATTTTACGATTCTGGAGAACCATGGGGGCTAAGTTAGTAAAGCCTGCCGTGTCATTAACAAACCAAAAAATGATTCCCCAAATGATGTATGGAGCAGAGATTTGGGGTCATGCATATGTCTCTGGACTAGAAGTGACACAACTTAAAATTTGCAAAAGGTTTTTTGGGGTTCCCTTTTCTGCACCCTCAAGTAAGGTAAGAGCAGAGTTGGGTATGCTCCCCGTGCAATTTAAAATTAGTTCAGCTATTTTCAAATATTGGTCCCAGCTGCAGAGCATGGATTATGTAAGAATAACTAAAATGTGTTATAGGGAACAGGAAGGCTTTAAAAGGAGGACTACGTGGGTCCAAAAAACGGAGGGGTTGATAAGTGCCTATGGTTTGCCAACAGAAGAGCTTAAGTCCAGTCCCCAAACTAAAGTGCAGTCTTTGCTAATCTGTAGAACTACTGATGTCTTTACTTAAGATGGGCTGTCCCAGATCAAGGCATGCAGAATAGCTCCTAGATATCTGGAGCTTAAACGTAATTTCTGTTTTGAAGAATATTTGTCCTATGTAGAGAACCCGGCCGTCAGAGCTGCTTTTACCAGATTGAGATTTCAGCTATTCCCTTCTGCTGTCATAGAAGGGAGACTCTCTGGTATCCTGCATAATCTACGACTTTGCAGCTGCTCACAAAATAGGATCGAAGATGTTGTGCACTATATCTTTGATTGCCCGCACAATGATGCATTGAGGAACAAATATGTCAAACCTTTATTGTAAGGGAAAGAACATTGGGACATCAATTGGAAAATGTCATTTCTATTGGCCAATACAAATCTGACTTACCAGGTCTATAGCATATTTTGCATGGCGGGCAGAAATAAGAAGGAAAAACACTCAATGAATAAGAACAAGATATGCAGAGTCCTGAGAAGTTTGAAGATAAAATGCAATCATTATCAATCAATCAATCATTCAGGTTATATTACAAGACTCCTGCAAATGGCATCTGATCTGGTAAAAGCTCCTCCAGTTAATGCCAGTTAATGCCACTTAATGGCAACAAACATAATTTCCTCTTGGTTGTAATTGGTTTGGCCCATAGCAAATACTAAGTTATTGCAGGGGCTTAGTATTACTGGGGAAAATACTAAGTTATTGCAGGGGCCAAATGCTGCCGCCATAAACCCCTGGAAGGGTAAAGCAAACGCAAACTTAATTTTATCCAACCTTTATCTTTTCCTTTTGTATATGTATGTATATTATTGTATACCGCTGTATTAGTTATCCACGTTTTCTTGTTTTAAGTTTCATGCGACAAGCAATGTTTTATTGTTTTTGTTTTGGTACTTTTTTGTTACGGCCAATGGCCAAAGAAATTGATAAATTACTACTACTACTACTACTAATTACTAACATCCTGTTTGCTTTTTTTTTTTTTTTAAATGAATTAAATTCACAGAACCATTCCTTTCTCTATGAACTCTATTATATAGCTGTGTTACATGGGTGGAACACAGTCTGTACAGATACAGAACTGAGGACACAGTCCTCTACCACTGAAGCCAATGGTCAAACTCCCATCGACTTGACTGGTGGAAGATTTTCTTGGAAACATTGTTAGTGAAATCTGATTTTTGATCAATTTTAGAACTGCAACATTCTAATGAAAACTCAACTGCATATTGATGAAAGTTTACATTAGGAATAACATTTATTTTCCTTTGACCAGTACAATTTCTACAGAGAAGCCAAACACTAACTTGGTAGTTGGCTTGAAAAATACCTGATCTTTTATTCAGAATCTCTGAAATATAATTCAGAAATTTTGGCCCCCTTCTTCAAGATTCACCCTAATTAGAGATTTAGTGTTGTGTCACCAGCAACCAAAATACCCAGAAAATTGATCTTATTATACACAAAGCAGATAGCAATAGCATAACTATCTGTCACTCACAACTGCTGTCAAATCTATAATCACTTCTGAGCCAGCCTTATGTTGAAGCAGATAAATTATAGTAGTGTTCTCATTTATTCAGATGTGAAGATGAGACAGAGGGTAAACACAGACATAAAGATAGCCCGCTATGGCCATGGACTCATCTGCTCTTCTATTCCCTCACCACAAGTTATTGGTCTAGGAATGCTCTAGGGCGGAAAGATGACTGTCCAAGCACTGCTCATGCAGGCCACTGCAGGCCCACACATTTGTTCAGTCCCCCTCCCTGACCTGGAGAGCAGTGGCTGTAGTTTCACACCCTGGGCTGGGCTGGGCAAGCACCCCACTGCCTACATGTTTGTTTTAACCCAGAGAGAAAACAAGTTATGAAAAATTGTGTCAAATTAACCTCAGAATCCCAGACCAGCATGTTCACCAAATTGTGACTGAAATAGTTGACCTTGTTCTAATGAAGTAGGTGCTTCAGAGCACCAGTAATAGAAGATAAGGTAAAGAAACCAATTACCCTTGTCTTCCAGATGGGATGGGACTAAAGTTTTCTGCCTGCTATTCAGAAAACGCCTTTACCACAAACCCAAAGCTCAGTGCTTCAGTGAAAAAACTCCCAATGATTTTAAAAGCAAGTGACAGGTTGAGGTTATCCATAGTCAGTTGCTTTTTCCCTGTATATTTGTCTCATTCTTTTCGTATTTTAAACAGATTTTTGTGCACTGGTGGATGAACTCACTGACTGGTAGGGGTGTTCGTCAGTAACATTTTCTATTAGTTGCAAAAACTAATGGAGCGCCATTCTTTTCCATAACTAAAGTTATTAAAATGACTCAATAAGCAAATTATTATAGTTTGCTTTCCCTATTTGTTTCAAGTGCTAACTGATTATTGTTTGCTTGCCCTATTCTCAGTTCCCAATGAGAATCAAGAAAAAATTGAAATCAAGTTTCAGCCTTACTCCAAATATCCATACAACCTCAGCCAGGAGCTTCAAATTCACATTGGGCAGGAGTGGAGACAAGATGAATCCCTGCAGCACTCCATAAAGGAGCTCCCAAGGGGACTATGAGTCATTGCCCATCACCACCCTGTGGGTTCTACCAGCCAGGAATGAGTGGAACCACTCAAGAGCTTTCCAGCAAATGCCTCTCAGGTCATACAGCCATGCCAACAACATGATCAACAGTATCAAAGGCTACTGAAAAATCTAACAAAATCAACAGGGTACAATTACCATTGTTGATTGCCAAACAGAGATCGTCAACCAAGGCCACAAGTGCATGTCCAGGATGAAATTCTGACTGACATGGGTCCAAGAATTCAATAACATTGAGGAGTGCCTGAAGTGTGAGGTGACCACCCATTCAACAACCTTTCTTAAAAAGGGAAGATTAGAGATGGGGTGATAGGTGGCAGGGGAGTCAAGAGATTTATTTATTTTTCAACAGGAGTGGACAACCGAAGTTTTGAGGCAGTCAGGCACTCTGTCCTCCTGAAGGGAGGCATTGAGAACCCCAGCCAGCAGTGGCCCCAAAGTCTCCCAGCTAGCTTTCACCAGCTGGGATGGTCATTAATCTAATTCATAACTACTCACCTGCATCACCCCAAGCACAATCTCTGCATTGGTGGGTGAAACCAACTGAAGCTGATCCAATTAAACCAGACAAGACTGAGCCTTCCTAATCCCAAACTCTGCATCCAAACCAGCAGTTCCCAAGCTGAGCCAAATATGAGTGCCTTTATCTGAAAAGTAGGTGGCAAACTCATCAGAGATGGCAACTAAAGTCCCTAACTCCAGATGGAGAAAGACAGGATGTAGCAGGCTACCACTCGCAAGGGCTCCACTAGACACCACTTTGCAGATACTATAGCGGCAGTGAAAAAATCTTTCTTTACCCCCACCCCACCACGGCATAGTCCTTCAAAAATGATCTATGCCACAGTTGGTTGGTTTGGCGGGAGCTGAGTGCCAACAGCACTCTTACTACCCTCCCACTTTAGCAGCCTCACATTCTGGAAAAAGTGGATGCCTGGGTGCCACTGTGTCAACGGCCTGAGTTAATGTACCATACCACAGATCAACAAGGCACCAACGTGAGAGGCCATCAAGTGTGAATACAGATATTCATTCCTAAAAATAAATATCTGAAGTATATTCATAAATATGAATATGTATATTTTCTTTAGCCCTATTTATTGCACATTCTAGCGCAGGGTGGGCAAACTGTAGTTTGGGAGGTAGTTCAAAAGTGGCTCTCAAGTAGGGCTGGTCCTGGGCCCATGTGCCAACAGTCCTGTGTCTTATTTTGTTGCATGTGAATCTCAGAAGCTGAATCGCAGCTGCTCCTTAAAATCTCAGCAGCAAGAACTGAAGAGCACCAGCTCTCCCAGCCACTAACAAAGTAGGAGAGGTTTGTGTCACACTCTTGTGCTGTGTTGTGCTCTCAGCCATATGAAGATATTGGTATGTGGCTCTTGGGGTTGGGAACTTTGCCCACCCTTTTATAGAATGTTGACATGTGTGAAAATACCTAACATCCTGTGGTTTATTTTCCAGGGATTCATTTCCCCTCACAGAAAGGAGGAGAACAAGGCCTGTGTTACAATGGGCCCTTTCAGACATGATTAAATCTGTACTTATCAGAGCAGGTGATCAGTTGCACATCTAAATCAGGTGCAGATTTGATGATGTCAGAAAGATGCCCCACACATAATTGAAGCTTTTAGACACACTGACAAATGCACAATACCTACTTGGATTTTGCAGCTCTATACTGCATTTTAGTTAGTGCGCCGAACAGCTTCAATCATGCATGGGGCACCTTTCTGACATGACCAAAGCCACTCCTGATTTGGATTCACAGCAGATCACACACCCTGGTAAGTATAGATTTAATCACATCTGCAACTGCCTAATACCTCCCAAAGCTGCTACTGGGATGGTGAAGTTTATGGCACAACATCTATACTCTAGAATGCCCTCAAAGCCTGTAATAAATAATTATATGCTCTTCGATATTAGTATGGCCCCCTCTGAACGTTTAGGGGCTTCACACTGCTTCCTTTGAGAGAAGTGAACCAGGCTATGAGCTTGCACAAGCAATAACTGTGGATTACATCTCCCAGAATCATATCTTCTTTTTTTTTTTTTTTTTTTGCATTTTTTGTAAAGTACATCTTTCACATCTCTTACATCCAGTTATATCCATCAACTTGTGCCACTCTTTTTCTGTCACATCCTCTGGTGGCTGATGACCATTACTCTAGTGTGGAATTTCCCTTATCCCATCCCCTTTGTGGAGTCCCCAACTTTCCACATATTTTTTAAACCCCCCTCTCCTTCCCCCCCTTCAGGCTCAGTTAATATATTGCTTTCAGGCAGGTTGAGCTATCGCTAGTGTCCATCTTTATATATTGTGTTAGTACTGTCCAACATGTAGACCATCTGTCATAGAATTTCGTTAGGTCGTCTTCTAAGCTTGCTGTGATGCGTTCCATTGAAATTACATACCATAGTCTGTTGAGCCACGCTTTTCTATTAAGTCCTTTAGCGTGCTTCCATGTTTTAGCCACAGTATGTATCGCTGCAAGGAACATATTCTGGCAGAATCGTTGTTGCGTTGTGTTCAGGGTCTTTGCAGGATATATCCCTAGTAACGCAATCTCCGGCCGGAACGGAAGGTTCTTTCCCAACTGTCCCTCCACTGTTTCCCATATTTTTTTCCAAAATTTAGCCACTTTCGGGCAACTCCACCAGCAATGTAAGTATGTGCCCTTACCCCCGCACCCCCTCCAGCATTCTGGCGGATACGTTCCTCTACCTTTATTTATCCTGTCTGGGGTAATATACCATCTTTGCGTTAATTTGATTTGTGGTTCTTTCACCATCAAAGACCTGGAGCAGTTAGTCATATGCATCCATATGTCCTGCATTTCTTTCTCTGTAATTTCTATCTGTAGGTCATCCGACCATTTTGATATATACCCCGCATCAGGATAATGATATAAACCTTTTACCACTCTATGCAACATAGAAAATATACCCCTCAGTGTTGCCTCATGAAATATTATGTTTTCTAGGTTAGTTGGCTCCCTACTAAAATTAACCTTATCTTTTGTGTTGTTTATAGCACTATGCATCCTGCAGTATAGCCAGAAATCCACCTTCTCCTTTGTTATATCTTCCAAAGTGTCCCTAGTCATGAAACTCCCAGCTACAAATAGATGTTTTGCTCTGTAAATCCCCTTCTCCTTCCATCTCTTTAGGGTTTCTGTTTCTTTTTTGTTCCATGTAGGGCCCACTCTTTCTAGGAGGGTGTATGGTGACTTTCCCCGTGCCACCTCCATCTTATTACAACATCCCTGCCATGTTGTCAATGCGGTCCCTGCAAAAGGATGCAGCTTCCCCTCCCCCCTCCGCATTCCGATTTTGTCAGTATTATCTAGCAACTGCCAGCCCTGCTCTATTCCTAGCAATTCTATTTCCAAGTCTCTCCATTTTGGGACTGTTTTGTCCTGCTGCCAAACTCTTACCCCCCTCAATGCCGATGCTTTATGGTAATATCTTAAGTCTGGTAAGTTACACCCCCCCTTTTCAATCTCCGTCTTCAATATAGATCGTCTTACCCTTGGCATCTTCTTACCCCAAATTATAAACTTCATTATTGTGCCTATTTTTTGAAAGAATTCTGTAGGTATTTGGATCGGGATTGCCTGTATAGTATAAAGTATTTTTGGTGGTAATAACATCTTGATCAGATTTATTTTTCCTAACCATGAACATCCTATCCTATGCCACAAATGTTGTTTATCTTGGAATTCTTTTATCAATGGAATACAATTTATCTTGTATAGAATCATATCTTCTGAGCCAAAACTTGCCCCAGATGACCTTGAAGCTAAGGACTTTGATTGGGAATGGACAGAAAGGGCCTTGCTGGATTGCTCTGTCATGATGTGTACTCTGCTAGAAGGGAATTGGATTCTCCACACTGATACCTTGCTTGCCGGGGGAGCTGAACTCGAGCTGTCTGTCAGTTTGGAGGATTGCAGGAGAGTTTTCCTGAGGCCTGCTCTCCACACCCCACCTCGCTCCGACTTCCTGACTGCCAGCTTCACAGGGCTTAGACTTTGGAGGAAGGTTTTGACCTAACTGGGTGCTGAGAGTAGTGGGCCCTAATTCTAGCACTAAAGAAAGAGTTACTAATCAGGTCAACAAAATCAAGGTCTAGCCCAAGTCTACCAGCCAGTTGTTTTTTTGGGGGGCGGGTTGTACAACCCTAGGGAGGGATTTTTGGTGCTATTTCTATCTCATTAAAGCCAGTGTTTGTGTTTACAATATAGTGGAATCGCCAGCTCAATATGCAGGCAGCGGTGGCAGCCAAAAAAGCAAGCAGCATGTTAGGAATTATTTAGAAAGGGATAGAGAATAAAACTGAAAATATTGTAATGCCTCTATATAAATCTATGATGGAAAACACTGAGACTATTGTGTGTAGTTCTGGTCACCCCATCTCAAAAAGATATAGTAGAACTTGAAAAGGTACAGAGAAGGGCAACAAAAATGATAAAGGACATGGAACAGCTCACATCTGAAGAGAGGCTTGATAGGCAAGGGCTCTTCAGCTTTGAAAAGAGACAACTGTTGAAGAAGCATGGCTGGGGACACATGCAAGCAGGACCCTGCAGGAAGCACATGCACACACCCCCAGGGGCCCCAGTCAAGGAGGCACCCACAGGGTGGGGGAGCAGGGCACAGACACATGTGATTGGGCAGTTGGGCAAGGGAGGAAGACACTATGGGGAGAGCCGGGAGTGGTCACAGGCAGAGGGAACCAGCCAAAGGGGGGGGCAGCCATGGAGAGGAAAACCACAGGCAGTGATGGACAGGGGGAGCAGTGCACATGGTCGCACACTGACCCCTGCACATCCTCATTCATGGAGCAACCTCCATTTTCGCCAGTTGCTCTGTGAGGCAGCAGATCTGCATGGGCATGAGTGAGAACGTCTCGTATAAAAACGGCCAGAGAATGGATTGCCCATTGGGACCTGTTGAATTCTTCTCCCAAGCAACCGAGATTGGCCACTGTTGGAGTCAGGATGCTGGACTTGATGGATCATTGGTCTAACTGATAATGACAGTACTTATGTTCTTATGTTTATCTAAATGTTATGTTTGTGGGTATTATAGAGGTTTGTTTTAGCTACATGTAGTTTTGGGCACGTTGGGATTAGTTTATTTTCCTGGGAGGGTGTAGAGGTTCTTCAAGGAGGGACGAAACTCTCAGATGGAGGCATTCGCCCAGAACATCTGTTATACAAGGAGAAAGAGGCTACCCGGGCAAACAACTACACCACCTTGTTGCCAGTTCGATCTCAGCATTGTCATGGCTGGTAAGGGGAAAAAGGGGGGAATGGAGGAAGGGAACAAGGAGGGGAAGAGGACACACTCCCCAGGGAGAGGACACACTAGGAGGGCAGCCTTCTCTCGTAGTTAGATGTCTATCGGAGGATAACGGTTCCCTCAGGGTCTTACTTGGGCTGTCTCTGTTATTCAGAGAGTAGTCCTGCTCATCATTGGGAGGCTCAGAGAGAAGGCAATTGCCCCAAAGGGAAAAGGGATGGGACAAGAGATCCACTCTATCGGGGAAATATTCTGGGGCCAGGACACCGTGCAACACTGTGGAAATCGACAGGGGGAAGGAAAAACCCAGGGAAGTAAAGGGGAGCAAGGGAGGGAAAAGGGTTGAGGGAACGGGGATAAGGGTATGGGCTAGGGCGTTCACTCAGGCAGGAAGTGGAGTAGGTTAAGTGGCCTTACTATGAGGGGGAAGGAAGGAAGGGAGTAAAAAGGAATAGGGGGCACTACTATCACTCCAACACAAAACAAGGTCCACACTTAATATCACACTTAGTCGCTTCCACTCACCTCACTCACTCCAGGGAAGGGGAACAAAAAAGACATAGACAAGGAGTAAATTCACACTATCAAACTTTCACAGGCAAGGCTAGATTCCAACGCTCAGGAGGCCAGTTTCTCAGAACTGATTACCGGCGAGGGCTCTCAGCCTCGCCGGTAGTTAATATAGGCCAGTCAATTACTATGCCGCAATATCCGGGGAAGGAGTCCCGACCGTCTCTGACCCGTGAACCTCTGCACGGGCATCCTAAAGCTGGGAAGGGCCCCCCTGCATCCCTGAGCGTGAGGCATCTCCGACCCCTGCCTCCCATGCTTCTGGCCCTGCTCCCTGCGGTGTCTCGTCTCTTGTTGCTGGGCAACCCGAAACACGCCGCTTACCGCCACCCGAGCCAGACGGATCCTAACAAGCATACCCCTTTTAAATTAGGCACTACATCAAGTGCTCCTTCAAGTGGACACCAGGGCAGACACCTGGTTAGGAGGATGGGGGTTATATTAATAAATGAGGTAGCAAGACCATTAACAAAATGAGAGTCAAAATGAGAGTCTCAGTGTCCCCCAAATCTAATACATTCTCTGAAGCCTCAGTTGGAGACTCTTCAGAGCTCTTCAGACCTCTCTTATCTTTCTGCAAGCACCAGGTTTCATGGTAGTAGTTCTGAGAAAGTTTGGAACAGATCATATATTTCTTTTTTAAAAGCATTGTGATTTCATACAAAGTTTATGGTGGGCAGTAAAGCTTATTATATACCACTCAGATAAGTGCTGTTCTGCTACATAAATTCATATTTCACACACTTGAAACCCTGGGACTATGAATTCATAATGACCAGCCACCACTTTGGAATGATACCGGGGCTGCAGAATGCTCTTTATTATTACACTTGACTTTACTGTTTGGAGACCTTAGCCCTTCCCACTAAACTAAAACTAACTGTTATAAACCTTTCTCCTAAAACTCAAATGTTTCCTGTGGAAATGTTCATAAATACCAGTCCCTAAAAGACTAACAGCAAGCACACAATTTATTCAAGAGACTCAGCCTTAACTTCTACTCCCTATGTAGCCCACTATTAGAAGAGCGAAGAACTAGATACTAGGGTTGGGCATTATGAATTCAGATTAATCC
>QEPC01002549.1:40077-65314 GCA_003113815.1 Sphenodon punctatus | reverse complement strand
TGGCTAGCCTGCGCTGTCACTTGACAAAGTGTCGAAGTCACAGTCTGGGCTACTACCCCCACCCTCTACCAGGGTCATTCCAGGGCAAAATGGGCCACAGCAGGTTAGAATGTATGTTCTGACCCACAAGAACCCATCCTGGATTGCGGTGGCCAGGGTGGTTCTAGATTGGTTGCCATGGCTGCCTGTCATGGCAGGAGGGCAGGGCGTGGGCACAGCTCCCCAGCCAGCATCATGCGTGGTCAGTTCCCTGAGTACCTCCAGCTGTCTCAGCAGCATGGTGGTGACCTAACCCAGCCAGGGTCACCCCCTCCATGGTCACTTCTGTTTTTACCCTCTGAAGCAACTGAAAACAGCCAATATTGGAGACAGGATGCTGGGCTGGGTGGACCATTGGTCTGGGCCAATATGCCATGACTTATATATACACAAAAAAAGATGAAATAGAATACAATAGCAGATCCACTCAAAGCACCTGGAGAATAAAAAAAACCTTTGGGTATTTTTGATTATGAGGAGTGTAGAGCTAAGATAAATCAGTCTTATCCAGCAGAACTGTTTCGGGGGGTGAGAGGTCTGGTTAATCTGGCCTGTCTCCACCAGGAATTAGAATCATCTACTGCCTGCTGTGATTTTGCCACTCTTGTCTGTATGATGGGGGCACAAAGAGGGGGCATTCTCGGTTGCTGCCCCAATGGCGTGGAACTCCCTCCCCCTGGAGGTTCTGTTGAGTCTGGGTTTGAGCATTTTTTGGAGATGGTGTAAGCCCTTTCCTTTTTGTAAAGCTTTTGGTGGATGGGGATAGGGATTCTACTGGCAGCCAATGTGGAGAACACAGGGTGAATATACAGCAGCCTGCACCAGTAAGCATACAAGCCTCTAGTGTCAGCCCTCTCATTTTCGCTGGTGGGGAAAACTTTCACCCCCCAGAGAAAGCTAGATCTCTGCATGCTCATTGCAGGTTGAATGCAAATGGACACAGAGGCTGCCTATGGCCCTTGCCGATTCTATGGATATTTTTAGACAAGTGTCTCCACACCCATTACCCACCCATCGTGTATTTTGATGAGCTGCTTAGGGTGCCAATGCAGCCCTGAAACATGCATGATGGGTGGGTGATGGGTGTATAATGGGTGGAGAGGTGTTTGTCTAAAAACATTCTATAACTTTCTCAGGGGTGGATGAGAAATGTTTTGAATGGTGGATGCAAACTGTTTGCTATGGCCTTATGATTTGCAATTTGGTTGGCACTGCTATAGAAAGTTTGTGTGAGTGGCAATAAATTGGCTGTGTGAAATAAAAAATGTAAGACCCATACATCCTGGTTTCAAACACTTTTGAGCAGCCTCAGCTCAGTGGGTACAGAGTTGTTCGTATCTCTTGAGATCAGAAATATAGATTTTTAAGGTAGAGTTAAAGAAAAGTAACACCAAAGAAAGGATTATGTCAGATTCAGCTCATTCCGAAGTATTGCCTTGCAAAATCACAAAACAGACAATTTGGAAGAGGTTTAGGATGCTCCTCAAAAGATTTACACCTTGGATTCCTGTCCAGATAGCAAGCAGAAGGATGCTTATCAGGACCTTGAGAGCTTGCAAAAGTCAAGCTGAAAATCTCCTTAGATCAGGCTCTCTTACAGGATTTGTGTCTTTTGTTATGGTGTCTTCTGGAAGCGTCACAAAGTCATTTCCTTGCAGTCCTTCAGTCCTTCTAGTTCTGGAAACCAGAAATGAAACAAACGCATCTGAGCATTTAATTCCTATAAAGAGGGTTGAATTTGATTCTGGTTCTGAAAATGGGCATAAGATCAGGAGAGTTCTTATTTTATCCAAAGCAATTCATCCATTTTCTAGTTGGGGGCATTTCACATGTGTCCATCACTGGAGCACTGAACCTTAGTGAACTTGTCATGATTGAATTTAGTGGACTTGTAAACAGTCTTACATCAGCAGATTATCCCAGCTGAAAAGTGAGAATCAATGGTGGAAAGACCCATTTACCTAATACAGCATCTGTGTAAACACAAGCAGAAATAGTCACTGCTGATATGATTGAGAGTGCCACTAATTTTGAGTTTCTTGGATGTGGGAGCTCATTAGGCCCTCACTTTTACTTTGCTTTCAGGCTGATTAAAGAAGAAGAAAAAGTTAATCCTACAGAATTTACCATCTCTGATTCCAAAAAGAATCAGAAAAAAGAAAGAAAGAAAAAAAGGCATGAAATGCTATTTTTATTTTTAAAGTGTATTTTGCTTTTTCACATAAGCAAAATTTAAACCCGTTGTGTGTCTCAAGATAAAAATGGACCTGGCTGTTAAGTCTCAATAGTTAGTTATATCTCCTGTTCCAAGACCTTAGTAAAGCAAATTATTTATTTGCACAAGGTTTTTTTTGTAGCTCCTGGGCTGCTACTTGAAGTATTTTGCGGCCCATGGCAAATATTTTTACAGTGGTCATATTCCACTTTTCAGTACATCTACACGTCTAAAGATTACATACGTTTCTGCTTAATCTTTTGATGTCATTTTGTCCAAATTTATTCAGAAAACACAAAGGTTCTCTGACATGCTGATCTGAAGAAATCTAGCATGCAAACACATTTTTGGTGTATCAAAAAACTGTTTTTCTTGACATTAACCACTCTTTGAACCAACTGAAGCTACAAAGCTGTTTCACTTTGCCAAGGAAAGTAAATAGATGTGAAATGGAAAGTTGTAAATATAATTCTCCCATGGAAAGTGTTGGCAGCTGAAAGATTAACATTTAAAAGAGACCTGAGTTTGATTTGTTGACCTCATACTGCGATCAATAGGACCCCGATTTTGCAAAGTCACTAAGGATCTTGTGGGGAGGTGTTGAACAAGAACTGTTGGGCAACAGGATTTCTTGCCTAGGGATTGGGAAGTAGTGGAATCTCCTTCCTTGGATATTTTCAAAACCTGGTGGGGAAACAACTATCTGCGATGCTGTAGGCAGATGATATCCTGCCTTGAAGTAGGGGTGCTTGACTAGATGATCCTTAAATCTCAGCTCTCTGAAGATGGGAGTATTGTATGAGGTGTTCAGAATTTTAGGCTGTTTCAGACATCTCCCCCCCCCCCCCCATCTCTGGTAGAAGCACTAGGGGATTGCAATTTCTGTGAGGACTGAATGTATCTACCATGTGGTGACATTGAGGTGATCTGAAATAGAAGCATCCAGTAATTTCCACATTGTGTAGTGCACATCGCTCGTTGGAGTTAATATCTGTTAAATCCACTCACATAGCACAGAAATTACCTGTGCCAGAAATTAACCCTGAGACAATCATATGATGCTGCTGTGGGACCACAAAGTTGTTCTGTTACTTATAAAAGCACCCTTAGTTATTTATTTGGAAGGAACTTGGTGTTGCAAGTGGAAGACCACCATATGGTGGTCTAGGGCAACTACCGTAGTTGAACTAGAGAGAAGAGATGCTATTGAGTCCTTGAGTCCTTGTTGGCCAACAGATATAGCTGGTGAGACAAAGTTTTGAGGTAAAGGAGTTTAAAATGTGCAGGGCAGGAGAGAAATCTCCTCCCCCCCATCACCCAAATTTTCTAAATAATGTAATTTTGGAACAGGAAAGGGTGTTGGAATGTTTTGTATTCTACTCTAGTCAAGGATTAGAAATAGCATAAATTTATCATATAAAAATGACTAATGGCCGAAGTTGCAGTAACTGGGGCAATCTTGCTTTATAAAAGCCGAGTTTCTGCCAATAAGCTTGTGTCCATTGTATTCTGCTCTCATTGTTTCTCTTTAAATGACATGTCGAGGCTAACTCTGCAGCCATAAAAAACCAGTTGAGTTAGTGGGAGTTTCTCCAAACTGGAGATGGCAGGATTGGGCCTTTTGATTTTACAACACTGCACATTAATAGAGGGGAAATCTGTTTGGGAAGATAGTGTCAGTCTTTTACTCCCCATTCTGCTGTATGAATGCAGAATTAGTCTAAAAAATTTGATTTAAATGAAGAGAATTTATTAACTAAAGTATAGGGAGGGGGGAATGAAAAGTTGTTACACATTTTGGCACACCATTTTCTTTCCAACCTTGAAGATCTACTTACTAGCTGACTGCCATTATTAAAAATACAGGAATAAAAGAACAGCCTAGTACTTGAATGCACAATGAAGGCAGGTTGTGTGGTTCACATTCATGAATAAAGCAAGACTAACAACAGCAGCTGAAAATAAAATAAAAAAAAAAGATGCAAAGTTTTGCAATGAGCCAAAGTACTTCAGAAAATACATTATTATGAGGAAAACTTTGTACTCTATCTTATTCGTAAGGCCTTTAGGTATTTTCTATCTCCAGACATTTCTTCCCGGTAGTAAAGTACTCTATCATGTTTCTGCTTAATGAAAGTGCTACAGGAGGCACAACTGTCTCCAGGTTTTAAAGCAACTTGAGTCGTGATACAAGTTTAGTTTTCCATAAAGTCTTAAATTAATGTTAACTGGAACATTTATAGAATACAAAAGAGAGAACCTGGGTAAGTTGCACTTGGCACAAAAGCAGAAAGCTTATTTGTGAGAGGTATGAGAAGAGCTGAAACATCATTACTGTCGGCCTTTTTGTATAGAAAGCATGTTTATTGCCTCAAAAGTTAAACAGGTAGCTCAGAGTAAATAGTTTATACAGTTTGGCAAAACAATTCAAACAGAATAAAAACTCACTGAGATTATAGACTAGAACTTGTACAATGTGAGAATCCTAAGTTTTAAAAGTTCACTTTTGTCACTTCATCCTGGAAGGAGACAAGGAAAAAGTTGTGGGTTTAGAACGGCCACACTCTGCATTGCTAATTAACACATAAAATGTCAGGGGAAGGGCCTGTCTGACACACCTCCCACCCCCATTAAACTAGGGTCAAAATTCTTTAACAACCTAATTCCAACAACTGTGCAGAAGGTTCCCAAGGTGGGCTCACGTAGCTCTCACCCAGCTTGCTAATGCTTTCATGGCTTACCCCCTAACCCTGTGCCCTGAGTTTTCCCTGACTGGGATGGGATGCTCTTATCTATAACCCCTTACTGAGGGTCTGAAACAAGGGGGAGAGGCACAGTTATCTCCCAGGAGATAACTGTCTTCAGTTGACTAGGCTGCTGCTCACCTCCTCCCCTACCCTGGGGTGGGTGGTATGCTAGACTCCCCCCTTAGCCAGTGTGTTGCTAAGTTCCCATCTCTTAAGGAGATGTTTCTGGTTAATCTATGTCCTCGCCCATCAGCAAACATCTGAGCTAGCGCTGGACCCCACTATCTGAAACACCAGCTTTGCTTGGCTGGTTCACTCACATGCCACTCTTGCACTTCCATATTACTTTGGCCCACTTGCTTAGATCAAGCTGAATTTCCCACCAGCTGTTTCTGTCCAACTTTGCCACCCAGAAAACAATATTGTGCCCGACAATCCATATCACCATCCTTGGTCAGCCAACCAGGGGCTCTGAAATAAATTAACAAACAAGAGAAATCAGAATTCTGAATGTTTCTTGTTGTATTCAGGAGTGGGTCCACTTCACACTAGCTGGTGCCTGTGTCCCTCACATAGGATCTAAATACCATCAATCACCAGCACCGTATGGTCTGTATTTCTTGGTTGGTGAATCCTATGACAGCAGCCATATTTGCTGCACCAGTCTTGATGGAGTGAGTTCGATATTGGTTGGGGTCAGCTTAGGTCACAGTTCCTTGAGACACAACCACAAGACCACTGCAAACTGGTACCATTTTACAGGTTCCAGTGGCTCCATTTTGAGAGCCAGTGTGGTGTAGTGGATACGGTACCAGACTTGGACCTAGGAAACCAGGGTTTTAATCCTACCCTAGCGATGACTTCATTGGGTGGCTTTAGGCATGTCTCAGCCTCAGTTTGTCATCTGTAAAAATGGGAATGTGTGTATTTCCCTGTGCTCCTGTCACCCGTGTCCATCTTAGATTGTAAACCGACTGGGCAGGTGGGTACCTTTCTTTGAAAATATGTGACTGTAAAGCACTGAGTATTTATTTATTTATTCAATATTTTTCTAGCCTGCCCCCTCCTGCTCACAGAGTATGCCTAGTAGTGCTATAGAAATGATAAGTAGTAGTAATAATACCCACGCCTCATGCCTAAACAATGAACCAGGCACCCCAGGCCATTGGTTCAGGTAATTTCAGTGCACGGATTGGGCAAAGTTGATATCCACTAAAGGGTGTAAAGTAACCCTGCCATGCCATCTTTGGTCAATTTTTGCTTGACACAGGCAAATTACTAGCACACTCCCCTCCCAACCTATGTTTCCTATGTCCAGAGCCCTCCCCAATGCATCTTTTTGGGCGGGCAGTAGCTTGCTTATCCTGAATGCCCCAAATAGAGTTATCCTGAAAGCCATGGCAAACAGTTTTACCTTAAAGCCATTGAAGCATATTTGCAAAAGCACCCCCAATATCCTAACCAGGAAGTGGGGTGTGTGTGTGTGTGTTAGAGAGAGAGAGAGAGAGAGAGAGAGAGAGAGAGAGATCAGAACTGTAGTGTCTTCCCTTCTCTCTTTTACCCATGCCCAACTCTCCAGCAAACTCTGCAGGAAAAAAAGTCTATATGGTGGGGGCTGGCCAGCCAAGCTGCTAACGTACACTATGCAGACATCCTTGAGGCCACTATCCCCAGGGCAAGACCCTGACATTTCATCTCAAGGACAAACTGTAGCATCTGGGGTTCTGGGATGGGCAAACCCAGCACCCAGCTATTCTGGAACCAGAATTCTTGGAACCCCAGAAACATATTTTCATACACAGCTCTGGTTCTGGGGGCTAAAAAACTTTTCACCATCTGGAATAGTTCTAATATCCAAGGCTCCACAGGTTCTTGGCAAAGTTTTCTGGATTCTTCCTGGCTCCAGGCACAAACAGGTGGAACCAGTCCATCTGGAAACAAGAAAGGGGATCATCTGTGCTGCTGTTAATACTGGGTACATGCCTTGCCACAAACAAAATATCTCTCCTCAAGCATGTTAACACAAATAACCTGACTAGTTTCAGGACCCTTGATGACTTGGATGACAGCTTATTGATGACAAGTACCACTGCCAAATTATTACACCAGAAGAGGACCCGTCTGTTGGAAAATTTATTCTCCCTTAGGTGAATTGCTACCACTATCAAGAAAAAATTCAAAAACATCAAGTCTTTTGTTATACCTTTGTTCTCCCTGCTATTGGACCACAGGCCATGCACCAGCCTGAAATACAAACCAAAACCTAGACTGCCCATGGCATCAGATTGTACTTGGAGCTCCATCTTGAGGAGGAGATGCTGCCTCTAAAAACTGACCCTACTGTCCTCAGGCAAAAATGTCTCCCATAATAGTAACGGTAAGTCCTCGTGCATGTTTTTTGTGACAGTGTAGTGTATGTTTGTTCCCTACCTATGCATAGAAGCAGGATATGAACACTCTCCCTTGAGCCAAGATTTGGCAGGCAAAATTTAAACTGTCCAGAAGCGACTGCAGCTAGTGCATGGTTACCTTGACGATATTCAAAAAGGTGGTCACATCCCTTCTGAGGGTCATCATTTTGTAGCTTTGCAACTTACAGAGTAAAGCAGCCATATCCACCTTGATGCCTAAATAGGTCAACTTGGTTGTTGGGCCCTCATTTTTCTTAGCTACCAAAGGAACCTCAAGTTCCCTTTGGCACCCTTCTGAAAGATTGTCAGGAAATGGGTGCGCTCAGGCATGGCCATCCTTCCCATAAACAGGAAGTCATCTAGATAGCGTGTGGTTTGACTCCACTCTGCTCTGCCTCACTACCACTCGAACATTGAGCTGAACGTCTTGAAGACTGCGCAAGATATGGAACAACCTATTGGAATGGCCTTGTTGAAGTAAAATTGACCTTCAAATTCAATACCAAGAAGCTCAAAGTCCACTAGGCAGACTAGGAGGAGGTGAAAAGTGGACTTTACATTACTCTTCATGAGGAGGGCCCTGGGCCCACAGGCCCGCACTATTTTGACTGCTGAGTCAAATGATGTGTACTAGACTAAGTACAATTCCTGAGGCATTGCATCATTTACTGACTCCCCCTTTGGGAAGGAGAGGTGATGAATGAGGTTAAATTCCCCTTGAAACTTCTTTGGCATCATCCCCAGGGAAGAAATCATAAGGATGGGTGTTGGTAGGGTTTTGAAGGGACCTGAAATCCTACCCTTTTGTACTTCCTTGTTTATTTTTGCCCATACTATGTTCTTGCTTCCCGGTACCGACTTTAAATTGGGAGCCATTTTGTGGAACCTTAGTCCTGCAGCTGGGATTCCAAAAGCAAACTTAAACACTTCTATTATGTATTCGGTGATGGTGTAATGAATTAGAACTGTTCTCTATGATTCCTGACTAGGAGCAGGACTTAAACCCCTAGTAGGCAGTTCCGAAGTGCGGAATCTGGGCAGAAGCACTATGAAACAAACCACAAGCTGCCAGTGGGGTCAGGGAAGAAGCAGGGAAAGGGATACCTGCGCCCACACACGCCCAACTCAGTCAGGAGGCTCTGTATGGATAGACGGGGGTCCCGGAAACCCGTCAGGATAGTATATGGGCCGTTCCACATGCTGTTGCACCAGGAACCCAGGCTCCTATCATCATATGGCACAGAGCAATTATCAGGGAGGAGTTCCACGCAACCGCTCCTTTCACACCACGGTAGGGAGGAACACCCCGGGGTGGTAGTGAAGGAAGACAGGGGTAGGGAATCCAGGAGGGGGCAGAGAAGCAGGTCCAGGGGCTCTCACACTGTGTGACCAAGGTTAGGAGGGCAAACCTGGAGGGGGAGTCACCCAGGCCCGAGGACCTCCTCGCAGCACTCTCACACTCTAGGGATGAAGGGGAAGGGGTCCTCTCTCACACCACAAACACAGCAGGGGTCCAGTCACGCTCACACTCCAATGGGGTCAGTAAAGAGGAAGAGGGAAGGGTACCAAGAATCACAAGGGAAGCACAATAAGGTAAGCACAATCGAAGTCTAGGTCAAAGGCACTTAGCTGTCAGGCAGGGGGCCAGTCTCTCTCCAGGCATACGATCTGTTCACCGGCACAGCGCTCACTGCAAGGGCGACAGATAAGAGGCAATCCCCCCCCATGCATGCGTCCGGAGGTGCTCGAAACGATGCAAGGGGTGTGTGGCCCTGCAGCGTCGTGGGAGGGTCCAGCTAGTTACACTGTGTTGGGGGCTGGTGGGGTGACAGGCGGTGGCAGCAGCACTGTGCTGTGCATTGCTTCATCTGCTGGAAGGTTGGGGGCACCATCTCCAGCCACCAGGTGCAGTTGTCGGGCCAAGAAGTGGCCGCGGCGGCTGACACAAGCCCTTTAAATAGACATATGTTTATTAATATATCATAGAAAGAACTGGGAATAAAGTACCAATACACATGCATCTAGCAATAGCCTTCAACTATTCTAACACACATATAAGTACATAATATGAGTTGTTACGCATCAGAAGTCTCAGGTCTGGTCTCGAGAGGAGAGGCAGGGTGGGGGCCCAATCAAGGTCTATCTAGGAACCTAGCTGCTGGAGTCTTGGATTTTCACAGCCTTTGAGAGCGTTGGAAAGGACCAAACACCAATCCACCGGCAGTTACCTGGGCAACTGGTCAGAGGGTACTGTGTAAGGCATTTTTCCTGTCTAAGGCTGACCTTTTTATTCAGGGACTGCCTTATGATTATCCAGAGTATGGGGTTGTCAGTGCTAAGCCTAGAAAGTTTTCCCATTGGCTGTTCAGATCAGGGGGATCTTTCTGCTTAGTCATCATCATTATGGGATGTCCTGACCAGTTAGATCCTGCCTACCCCTACCTCCAGATGGGATGCCTGATCTTTGGCCATGGATTGCCCATGCCCCCTTTCTCTGAGGCGTCTTGGTGTCTGACCAGACCATCCTTTCTCATTGCATTGCTTAGTCCTTATCTGTAACCTTCTCTTTTGTTTCTTGTTTTCTTTAATGTGCAAAACTCTGTTCTGGGAATGGGCAGTTCTTGCTAGTTCTGTTCCTGCTGGGCCTTTTCTTTATTGATGACCAGAATGTATCCCTGTCAGCATATTTCTCTCATCTCAGCCTGTTTTCTTCATAATATGCATTTTCAATATTCCTAAACTAAAGTTACTATAAATCATACAGCAAGCAAATAAAGCAAATAAAGCATATAGGAAACTCATAGCATCCTTTCTATAGTTAAAGATGTGTAAAATATTCTCTTGGTTAGTGCTTCAATCAGTCTATTAATTCACTACAATGGCAGCATTGGGGTAATCCTTGATGACTTGATTCAAGGCTCTATACCATGCGTGGGTTGAAGATCTTTCCCACAGATTGGGGAGGCGGGGTGGGGGCACCTCATGCATCTAGTTTTATGCCACACACCCCACCCTGTTCTCTGCCTTTGGCCCCATATTGTCTGAATTTGGCACATTTCAAATCAGTATGGGTGCCAACACACGGTGTACAGGTGTGTCTAAATCTGAACAATGGGTAAAAACACTTACCCCCATTGTTATAGTCCAAACATGCTGGGCCCCTGGTGCCTCCCCTCTGCTTCTCAGAATTCCCTGGATCTGATAAGTACACTCCACCTCCTTTTGTGAAACATGATCGCTATCAGATCTAGGGGGATACCTGGAGTTGCTAATGCACTCCAGCCACAAATTAGGTGTGGGCACGTCACACCTTATTTTAGGATTAATTGCTGGCCACTGCCTAAAGGCCTCGCCAAAGAACAGCCGTGCTCTTGGGCTTCTGAATCGTAGACTCTACGAATTGTCAAAATACTTAACTAGCTCAGCTCCCATTAGGGTACATCTGTAGCATCACCACATGAAATACTGTGAAAGGATCTGTACAGTTTGACCAATTGTGGTCAGCTTTAGGCCTTTTGAATCGTTCATGTTCCTTTTTACCTGACTTATCATTAGGGTCAGGTATAGGGTCTCTAAATAGTTGCAAAAAATATCAAGTTATTCTCTGTTCCATATTTTTTCCTCATTGCTTGAAAGAGGTGTTCACCAATCAGAACTGACACATTTGTGTAGCTGTCAGCTAGTGGGTGTGGCTTGGACTGTTCCTCCTTGTGTTGCCTCATATGACCTTGGCAGCTCATTGTACCCTTCCACACCTGGGTGGGTGCATAGCACTGCTGGGTGGAGGCTGACCAGGTCCTGCAGACACTAGGGAACAGTTGGTGCTTGTGGGCCTGATCACAATGTGAAGACCACGGGACCCATCTCCCGTTCCAACACATTCCTGGGGCCTCATGTCTGGTGTACGAGGAAGGGTTCTTTCCCTTTAATGGCAACCCCAATCCTCACCCCCACCCTCAGCCCTTGCTACCCTATTTGTCCTCACCTTGCAATGGGCTGTGAGTGTTCATCTCGTGGTAGTTGGCCTAAGGGTGCAGGGAGTGCTGTCTTCTCCACTGTGTGCTATCCAATCTGCATTCAGAGAGTGGATCTTGGCTTGCAGATCATTGATCTGCTCCTGCTGTTTTGTGGTAAACTCCTCACGTGGACATCGGGGGTTAGGGGAGTCATCCCTAAAATGAAAATTTGCATCTTGGCACCTTACTCTGTGCCTTAGGGGGGGTCAACAGGAACCTCTGTGACATCATCCTCTCCCCCTTGATCCACCCCTGGTGGGTACCCCTGCCCACCATATGTTGGAGACCCATGATTCAAGTCAGAGTACTTCAGGGCACTCCCTATTCTAGCTATCCTATGCTAGTACACTTGCAACTGCCTCTTCAGGGGCAGGAGGATGGCTTCTTCCCCCCTTGCATGGGGTTACTACAGGGAGTCTGTAGCTGGGGGGTTGGCAGGGTGCTTCTTTCCCCTTTACCTTGGGAAGGCTTCCTTTTGTTAGGTCTTGGGTCCATGCTTGTCTTACTCACACTCTTGCCCTTCTTCTTCCCCCCTTTTTAATTTATTTTTATTTTCTAACTCCTATTATTATTATTATTATTATTATTGGTAAGAGGGTTATAGCCATGCCTTGCCTAGCAATGTGTTCTAGCAGCCATGCCTCAATTAAGGTGGAATTGCACAATTGTGGGGGAGGGACACCCATGAATACTGTAATGGGGTCTACTGCTAAGGACCAGCCAGGCCAGAATGCTTCAGATAAACTGGGGGTGGGGGAGTCAGGCTGTACCGCATGTCCCTTGCTAGTATGCATCTTGCTGCCTGGGGGAGGGACTGACCCAAAGTACTGCAGCCTTTACAGGCCCCGCACACTGCCTGGGTGGCTCTGTAGCCCTGGAGAGACTGGCTTCTGGATGGGAGGCATAAGGAGGGACACTGCAAGCCAGGCATAATAGCGAGCTCCAGTAAGGGATCACCACATGGGATGAGAATCTGCTGGCAAAGGGGGGCAGGTGTTTTCTGGATATCCCCTTCAAGCAGGCCTTCAAACAGACCTCTGCAAGAGTGAAAAAAATGCAGGGATTACTAGGAGCCAGCATGGATTTTTTTTTTTTTTTAAAAAGTCATGCCAGATCAATCTTGCCTCCTTTTTTGATCGAGTTACTAGTTTAGTGGATCATGAGAACATTGTGGATGTAATATGTGTCGATTTCAGCAAAGCATTGGACAAAATCTGCTGTGATATTCTTGTTGAGAAGCTGTTAAAATATGGGCTAGATGATAATACCCTTAGGTGGATTTACAGCTGGTTAAACAGCCATACTCAAAGAGTGCTCCTTAATGGCTCCTCATCAATCTGGAGGGTGGTGTCAAGCGGCGTGCCACATGGCTCTGTCTTGGGCACAGTACTGTTCAATATCTTTATTAATTACTTGGATGAGGGAGTAGAGGGAATGCTTATTAAATGTGTAGATGACAAAAAACTGGGAGGAATAGTTAATACCTTAGAAGACAGAAATAAAATTCAAAATGTTTTTGATAAGCTGGAAAACTTGGCTGAAACTAACAAATTTAAAGTTTAAGAGAGAGAAATGAAAAGTTCTGCATTTAGGTAAGAACAAGGATGGGGGATTCTTGGCTTGGCAGCAATACATGCAAAAAGAATCTTGGAACTGTAGTTGATCATAAACTGAACATGAATCAGCAGTGTGATGCAGCCGCAAAAAAGGCTAATGCAATTTTAGGCTACATTAACAGAAACATTGTTTCCATGTGATGAGAAGTAATAGTTGCACTCTATTCTGCACTGGTGAGTTCCCATCTGGAGTACTGTGTCCAGTTCTGGGCATCGCACTTTCTGGACATCGACAAATTGGAACAGGTATAGAGGAGGTCAAAGACAATGATGGTCAGGGGTCTGGAAACCAAGTCCTGTGAAGAAAGACTGAAGGAGATGGGTAAGTTTAGACTAGAGAAGAGAAGACTAAGGGGAGACATGATAGTGGTCTTCCACTACCTGAAGGGCTGTCACTGAGAGGCTGGAAAAGATTTGCTCTCCCTTGCCCCTGAAGGCAAGACTCGAAGCAATGGGCTCAAATTAGAAGAAAGCGCTTTTTTTCAGTTAAACATTAAGAACTTCCTAATGGTATGAGCTGTTCAACAGTGGAATAAATTGTGTAGAGAGGTGGTGGGCTCTAATTCATTGGAGTTTTTCAAACAGGGGCTGGATGGCCATCTGTCGGGGATGCTGTGGCTGCACATTTCCTGCATTGAGCAGCGGGTTGGACTAGATGATCTCTGAGGTTCCTTCCAACTCTATGATTCTACAATTCTATTGCTGTATAATGTGAGACCTATTTATTTGGCCAGGTATTTAACAGACATGGTTAGGATTTGGGGTTATATTATGGGCATTTTATATCTTTTTAGATAGTTTTATGGGTTTTATCTTTGAATTTTATATGTATAATGTTAGCCATTCTAAGTCTTTGGAGAAGGATTAAAATCCAACTAACGAACTAACTAACAAATAAATAAATGTGACATGACATAGAAATATTTATATTTTATTTATTATTATTTTATAGTTTTCTACCCTGCCCCTCCTGCCCTGGCAGCTCGGGGCAGATTACATCACAATCAACCAACCATAAAATACAGTATGAAAAACAATTTTAAATGAACAGTCCAGTAAAAATAATAAAAACAGTCAACAGTGTGCATAAAAAAAGCAATAAAAACACAAGAACCCACCCAACCCAGAACCATCCCTTAATCCTCCCTGTCCCATCAAACACCTGGTGGAAGAGCCATGTCTTGCATTTATGCCGGAACACGAGACAATTTTGGCTGAGGTGGACCCCCACCAGGAGTGAGTTCCACAGTGCCAGGGCGGCCGCTGAAAATGCCCACTTGTCGGTCCCCACCTGCTTATAGCATGGAACCTCCAGGAGGGCACCCCCTGACGGCTGCAGGAGCCACCCGTGGGCCCAGGAAGAGAGGCGTTCCTTCAGATAGTTAGGGCCCAGACCATTTATGGATTTATAGGTAAGAACCAGTACCTTGAATCAGGTCTGGAAGACTTGGGGTATTTTCAGACGTGATGAGATCATGCTCAACCACGGTGGATTCCCACTGGGCGAGAAAGGTCTTGTCACGTCTGAAGGGGGAAGAGAAGTTCCCTCCCAGATGTTCACCCCCGTCAATCATGGCAGAGAATCACATTCACCACTGGATCGGCGGAACTGGCGGGGCCGACCCCGATTGCGTAGTGAATGTGATTCCCCACCACAATGAAGGGGCCCATCCCATCTGGACGGCTACCACACCCCAGAATCCGTGGCGGGATTCTGGGATGTTGTCAATTCGGGTGGGCGCTGCGGCTGCATTGGCTGCAGCACCCGCCCGTCTCCCCAGAGGGCGGGTGGTGAGGGAACATGGGGGGGGCGTGTGGGCACACTTTGCACTGCGCAGCCCCGCCCCTCCCCGATTCCCCACCGGGATCAGTCAGCACGTCTGTTGGACGTGCTGGTGTAATCCCGGCAGGGAATCCCCGCAGTGATTCTGTGCCAGGGCGACTAGCACCCCATCATGTCTGAAATCACCTTATAGGCAGCCAGTGTAGATCCTGAAGCACTGGTGTAATGTGGACTGCTGCACAGTAAGCAGATGGACTGCTGTGTTCTGCACCTGTGGATTCCAGACCATCACCATGGACAGCCCCACATAGAGCACATTACAGTAATCCAGCCTTGAGGTGAAAAATGCATGGGTGACAGTGGCAAGATCGGAGTCTGAGATATAAGGATGAAGTCACTTCACTTCACTTCACTTCACTTGGAAAAAGACACCCTGGGACACAGTCAACACCTCGACTTCCAGGCACAGCTGTGGATCTAGGAGTACTCCCAGACTCTGCACCTGAGATGCCAACACAGGGTGAACCCCGTCAATGACGGGTAACCGAGCTGCTTGCAGGAGGGGTGGGGTATAAATGTATTTAAATAAATAAATAAATAAATAAAATTAACACACACGCACGCACACCCTCACCCAGATCACCAGCCCCGCCAACGATCACTTCTATCTTGTCAGGATTCAGTTTCAATCCGATAGACCTCATCCAGTTCCCCACAGTTGCCAGACACCGGGAAAGCACTGAGACCACAGGGCGTCGGTCAGACAAAAAGAGAGGTACAACTGAGTGTTATCAGCATATTGATGACAGCGAACCCCCCCTATCTACCCACAACTTCCCACAGCGTCTGAATATACACATTGAACAACAAGGGGGACAGAATGGATCCCTGCTGGACCCCACATGGGAGACCCCTGGAAATATTGAAATGATATGAAAACAAAAAACAAAACAAAACAAAAAGGGGAAAAACCCAAACACAGATAAACCAAAACAGAACAACAAACTGATTCCTGATGGAGTAAAAATGGATATTGGCTAGGGCTGAAATGAAATCTTCAAAAAACTTTGGAATTTGCCAAATATTAAGGTATTTGGTTCAGAAAGGCTGCATTCCAAAGTTCTGAGGACCAAGGCTGTTATTTGTAAAACTTTGTAAAACTTCAGAAACTTCTGTGCAATTGGGCAGCTGGTGGACAGTTGAGCTTCTACTGGAAATGAAACTTAGTGCCATTTTTGGTAGGAGGGGAGTATGGGAGGGGACAATTGAGTGATGGTAAACCAGATGGCAAATTTTGAATGGCTGGCCAAGTCAGATGGTCAGCTTTTGAATTGGCTGGCAAGGCAAAATTAAGGTCTCTGCACTGCAGCCATTTTGTTCATTCTCTTTGGTGAATTTGGCTGCCGTGCATGCTACAGTGCTGCTGGATCTATAAGTAATTAGCTTGTGGGGGGAGGGAGGGGGACCTGTCCTGGTCTAGTTTGCATGTCCTGTCCATAGGCCCAATGCTAGGGGATGGGTATTATATTACCCTTTACCATGCCATGCTGTTTTTAGAGTTTTTTTAAAAAATAATTGGGTGCCACATTGCTGCCAGGTTGGTTGGCACTTGGCAACATGAGGAGGGATCTCTCTGACTGACTCCACTTCCCAAATTTGCTTGGTCTGTTCAAGTTACTATTGCCACAATGCCATGCCAAGGAACAGGGTACCCCTGGAGGAGGAGGGATGTGAATGTCTGGTTTGTCGTGTCATGTCATGCTGTGGGTACACTACGGTTGGGTTGGGGTTTTTTTTAATGCCTGCATGCAGTTTCACTTTTGTAGGGTTGTATTCTGGAGTGATTGTCCCAATCTTGCTAGCCTGCTTTTCTGGGTAGTGCTTTGGCTATGGATTCAAGAACTTCGCAATAACTTTCTGAAGTTCCCAAAGGTTTCTGAGGTCCGGAATTCTGAATCCGAATTCTGAAACTTTGGAAACAGCGCTGAAGGGCCACTGAGTACTCAGGCTGACTATTTGGAACTTCATTATTTGACCTGAGTGCCCGGAGGTACTAGTCAGTACAGCTCTAGTATCGGCTATTATCCAGAATGCTATTTTTCGTTTAGGTAGGGTATATTTGATGGGATTAAAGTTTCTTGCAGGTTCTTGGTTCAGCTCTATGCAGCATGACTGTTCATTGCATGAAAGAAGAGGGGCTTGGGGTCTTTGGGGTGGGGGGGGAGATGAGGTGCAGGTGCATTTCCCTTTTCATTTGAAAATTCATAACTGAGCCAGTCTAAGGAATCACCAGGAATCACATGTGAAAACAGACATGAAGCCAATTCCACTTTTACACCACTTTAACATTTCTTATGCACATTGCAGGGCTCCATAGGGCACCAATACAACCCTGCACAAGAAATGTTAAAGTGGTGTTAGCGTCATATCTGTTTTCAGTCAGAGAAACCTTTTCTTGTCCATTTTTCAATGTGAGATCAGTACCCAAAAGATTTGCATACACTCACATGTGCTATGAAGGAACATCAACGTAAAGTACCAAAATGAAGCAAACCTTTTCAATGGATTTCTACAACATTATTATATAAAAAGAGATGCTTGCCTCTCTTTTTTCTGCTAAATCAAAGTGCAGTGCACTATTAGCAAGAGTTAAGGAATAGGTGTTATCTTAATTGCATAGATACTGAAAAATAGTTCCTATTATTTAGCAGTAATATTATAACTATACAAGTATCTTGGTGGAGAGAGCAGCAATTCCAATTACAGAGTGAAGGCTTACTCTTTAGAAAATGCTACTGCATTATCTCTTTGATAATTCTATAATTAATTTGTTTTGTCACTAACTCCCACAAAAATAACCTCCAGTCACCAGTCTGGTTGCCGTGACAGTCTAAAGGGGGAAGCAGAGACTTATTTATTATGTTTTCATGGAGAAGGTCCATAACACAGAAAAAAACCTTGTCTATTTTTCACAGCTTGTTTTACCAGTTATTTCTCCAGATCTCTCCCCCTCCCCCCTCCCCTTTACCTTCAATATTGGAAGAGTGAGCATGCATGCTAATGAATCTATAATTGGCTTGAACCCAGAAGATCACTTTTAGTTGACTTTTGTGCCAATAATTAGCAGATAAGTTAAGGTGGATAATTTCCTACCACCTGTAGGCACAAGCAGGCAGCAATGTCTTATTTGATGCCTACATTTCAGCTTAAAAATGCTTTTTAAGAAACTTCCCGTTTCCCAGCTGATTTTAGAAAAGAAAAATTGGAGAAAGCTCTGTGTTTCACTCAAACACAAATTTTAATGTAACCCAGTATAAAATATATAGTATTATATTGTTAAATCTCTGAGCAAGTCTCATGAATTTGGGGGTCTGAAGATTTGGAATTGGGAAATATTGTCCACAACTTATTATCATACTATGACTTTCCTGTGTTTCATTGGTTGGGAGCACTGTCAATCAAACACAGTACCAAGGCAGTTTGAAACTAATCTGCCTCGGAGAACACAACCCTCTACCCATTTAAGTCAGTGACAAAACTTCCATTGAATTCGTAATGGAAGATTGTCCTGTAAATTAACTAAGGGAGGGGGGGGGAATTCAAAAGCCCGGTTCTTATTTTTTTTCTGCATACATCTAAAGGGGTGGTGGTGTTGGCAGAGGTGGGCGGGGGAGGAGTAACGACATTACCTCTGTGAATGGGGGTAAACAGGTTGAATGGTATGATTAGTTGAGGGAGAGGGAAGAGGGGACTCCCCTGTGTGAGCATGCCTGAAATGAGAAATCTTGACGAGTCCTGTTTCTGTTTGAAAAAGGATATTTGCCTTCATTTGAGCAACATGGAAACTTGCTAGCTTTCCTGCTGTTTTTACTATTTTCTATTATTTTTCCCAAGCTAAATGGGGCTGCTACACTGCCAATCCCAAGCCCCATGTGTGCCCCACTCATGCCGCTGGGGGCATGCAGATGCAAACATGCCAGTTAAGTTCCAGAGAAGTGTTGTGAAGTGCTGGAAATTTCCATTAAAGTGCTGTAAAACAGGCATAAAATTGCCAGAATGTGATGAAAAGTCCTGGAAAGTGAAGAAAATGATGAAAAAATGGCAAAAGCATGGAATCACCAAAAACTGGCAAAGTACCGATGACCACTTGCAGGAATTCTTGAATGGTGAGAATTTCCCTGAGGAACAGGAATATTTTCTTTTATCTCAGCCCATCGAGTGAGGTGTGAGGTGTGGAGGGTTAGGGGATTGTATATAATGTACTTTATTTGCATTTGTTTATATTTGTTGTTTGTATTGCTGTGAGCTACCCTGATCCTTTTGGATTGGGCATGACCTAAACTATTTTATTAATACATGCCCAAGGGATTTCCACACACAACAGTAGCCTCTCATATTCCATTGTTGGCATATATGTGCATGCATGCACCTGTTCAGAGACAGGTGCAGGAAGAAGTAGTTGGTCTTCTCCATGCTGGAAGAAGGCTAGCCTTTCCTTCACTCACTGACAGCAATTCAGTGCTGGTGGGGCTTGGCTCAGTCTTCTGTCACCATCCCATGTCTCTTCCCAGCTGGTGCTGCTGGAAGCAGACCAGGACACAACTCTGCTGACAGCAGCTCTGAGGAAGAAAATGGGAATACCCACACACACCTGCATCTATCAGCATGTTAGGTCTCCCATTACTGGAGTCCCTCCATATATGTTACTATTTGTGCTGAAACTTGTTCCTCAGTTTTCCTCAGGAAACACTAGAGACTGGTGCATTTGGCCTTGATTTCTTGAGTTCCATAGTTCCTACAAAGGGCTCTGAAAGTACAGAATTCAACCAAACCTCAGCCTAGTGCCAGGAAGGGGGACAGAAGGCAGAAAAGCAGGGGCTGGAGGCCAGTGCTAGGCCCCTGAACCTCCTTCCCTGGCTCCTGTTGGCAGGGGAGGGGATAGGCCAGCAGTGGCCAGAGAAGGGGATGTGAGAGTCTAGTGGTTGGCCTAGCAGGGGGTCAGAGGTGGGGTCCTTGGGGGTGCTGGGTCCTAGCAGGGGGGAATTGGGGAGGGATTACTTACCACCCGGAGTTGTCCCACATGATGTGTGACCTCTTCCTGGCTTGTAAATTTGAAAGTAAAACAAAAACAACAACAGAGGAGAATGCAGGCAGGGGGCCCTTGGGATTGCATTCAAGGGGCATGCTAATAAAAATGAAATAATAATAAAAAACCACAGAGGCCGACTCAGACACCTATGAAAGGTATTGGCCTCCTTTGCCTTCGGATGACTCCCTTGAAGGGGATTCACCTGGAGGCGTCATGGATCCAGAAGCCATGGCTAATTGGTTGGCAGATACACATCGCCTACATGCCACTGGGAATCAGCAGCTAATTCAGCAACGAGCGACTCAGTAGCAAACAGGACAGGTCCAGGTTTTACAGGACCTGGCAGCTGCACAAGTTTAAGCCCAGACTCAATTGATGACTGCGGTAACTGCCTTACTGGCCCTGGTCTTACAAATTCCTACTAAAGGCACCTCACTCACCCATGCTATCTATATGGTTGAAGAAAATGGGCCCGGATGATGACCCCAAGGCAGTCCTGAGAACATATGAATGAGCAGTCATTTCCACTAAGTGTCCGGTAGATCAATGGGTGACCTTATTAGCGCCATTTCTTACAGAGACTGCCCAAGCTATTTATGATACATGGGAACCAGAAGCGGCTGCTGATTTTAAGAAGATTACGGTGTCCCCGTGGTGCTCAACGGTTATGCTGGCTTTGTACCTACTGGCTCAAGCTGAAGGAACAGAGTCCAGGACAGATCATGGAACTGATCCTGGTGGAGCAGTTTATTCACATCTTATCACCACTGGGTCGTACCTGGGTTTGCTGCAATAATCTCGCAACCCTAAAGGAAGCTGTCTGGAGCATGGAGAATTTCCAAGCAGCTGATTATGTCAGCGACATCCCAAATGATACCCCCCAAAGTGCCAGACACTTAGACGTAGGCTGAGGAACAACCTCTTGGCTTCTCTTGTGGTCAGGTCCACAAGAGAAACCAAGGATCTCAGCTTCCGAGACCCTGTACCGACCATACAATGGAAGGAAGAGGAGACTTGAACAACCAAGGGGCTGACGGGAAGTGGTAACCAGAGACGAGCTGACTATTCAGCTGGAAGGGACATCTGTACTTCCATCGTCGACTCACCCCACAAAGACACCACAAAGACCTCGGTCTCCTGGATGGCTTGTTTAACTTGCGGGGAGGAAGGCCATTGGCAAAAGAATTGACCCTTAATGGACTACATGGTGACTCAGGCCTGCGTGAGTTATATGAAGCCCCGCTCATATGGACCGGAGAAAGTGACCCTACTGGCTTTGATTTGAATTAGACAATATACCACCCTTCTTGATACAGGCTGCAGCCAAACCCTGGTGAGAAGGGGGGTTGAGGGGACCAGGTCTTATATGTAAGGCCGCTTGAAGGTTAGGTGTGTATGGAGACATTAAAAAGTACCCTACCAGTATGGTCGAACTGACAGTAGTGGGGAAGACCGCTGTATGGAGGTAGGGGTCATGCCTATTCCAAGTTATAGTGGGATGGAACTTGTCAGCTTGACACCAGCTGGTGACTCCCTTAGACGCCCTCGGAAAGACTGAAGAGACTGACAAACCGCTCCTTCAACCTGAGCATTTCGTGAGTACTTTTGAATTGATTTCTGCACAGAAAAGAGACCCCACATTAAGACATGCTCATGGCCAGGTATCTGTCATTGATGGTTAACCTATTTATATTTATTTATTTATTTATTTATTTATTTATTTATTTCATCAATTTATATCCTGCCCCTCCTGAAAACAGATCGGGGCAGCTAACAATTTCAAAAATATAAAAATACAATTATAAAAATATTTTAAAAACACTCGTAAAATCACAACAATTAAAACACTAGGGTGACACTAATTGATACAATAAATACAATAAATAAGGGTGGACGGAGATAAAAAACCCTAACCCACACACCCCTCCCCAAAGTCTGGGTGAACAGCCAGGTCTTGCAAATTCACCAAAATGTTAAAAGGCTTGGGGCCAGGCGAGCTTCCTCCGGAAGGGAATTTCAAAGGCATGGCATGGCCACCGAGAATGCCCTCTCCATTGTGGCCCCCCGCTTAACACGGGGGACCTCCAAGAAGGCACCCCTGGCAGAATGAAGGAGCCGCTCTGGGGCATGGAGGGCGAAGTGGTCCCTGAGGTACGAGGGGCCCAGACTGTGAAGGGCCTTATAGATTAACACCAATACCTTGAACCTGGCTCGGCACGCTATTGGCAGCCAGTGCAGAGTCTGGAGCACAGGTGTTATGTGATCCCGATGGTCCATCCCCGACAGGAGCTGGGCCGCCGCATTCTGCACTAGCTGCAGTCTCTGAACAAGGAACAAGGGCAGTCCCACATAGAACGCGTTGCAGTAGTCCAGCCTTGAGGTGACGAAGGCATTGATGAAGGAGGCCAGGTCTGGGCCAGAGACGTACAGACGCAACCTCCACACCAGAAATAACTGGCGGAAAGCGGCCTTCGCCACTACCTCCACCTGTCGCTCCAGGCGGAGATCTGCGTCCAATATCATCCCCCAGACTCCGAACCTGCTGAGCTATAGGAGGGTGAACCCCCCTCCAATCAGGGGGGCCGACACCTTCCTCACCCTCCCCACCAACATCACCTTTGTCTTATCGGGGTTGAGCTATGGCCCAAAGGTGCCTTTAGCCTAGCCCTATTTTGAACTTGAGCAGGACCGTCTATACAGAGTTGATAAGGGTACTGAGGGAAATGGCGAGAAACATCAATTAGTGGCTTTTTTAAAGGTGCATAGGGAAATAATACATTTGGATCATGAGGTCCCATGTGCTGGGCATTTAGGGGAGCAGAAAACACGGGACCGGGTTGTACACTGCTTTTACTGGCTTAGAGTGAGGGCCGAAGTACAAAGGTTTTGCTGCTCTTGCCCAGAATGTCTAAAGGCCAACCCCCATAAAGGGCCCCCAGCTCCTTTGATTCCTCTCCTGCTGGTGGATGCACTCTTCAAACACATAGCGATGGATATACTGGGGCCTTCAGAGAAGTCTTCAGCAGAACATGCCTATATTCTGATTGTGGACTATGCCACCAGGTAGCCCGAAGTAATTCCCTTATCCATGATAACAGCCTAAACGGTGGCTAAGGAAATGCTTAATATGTTTACATGAATGGGATTCCCCAAAGCCATTCTAACTGATAAGGGGACTAATTTCATTGGCAAAGTTTTGAAACAACTCTGTGCCCTTCAAAAGATTCAAACAGATGGGATGGTGGAATGCTTCAACCAAACCCTGAAGACGATGTTCAGGAAATTTGTACAAGAGGAGCAACACGACTAGCATGTACTGGTACCTGTCCTCCTAGTTGCTTACTGGGAAGTCCCACAAGCCTCACTGATCCCAATTCTTGTGTGAGGATTAGTGACTCCCTGCTGCGCAAGTCTCCCGGCCCCCAGGCTGCACAGAACATAGAAGCCTGTCACAGAACTAGATATCCACCATGCAGAAGGCCACCAGGTACTAAGACCCACTGGCAGCAGCCGCCAGCCATGCATCTAGAAGAAAGCCAGAGACTCAGGTTGCTCTTACACATGACAAAAATGGGTTCTTATAAGTGCTCAAGATAATACCGGGTGTTACAAATGGTGGAGTTTTGTAATGTGTAAACACACTATTCCCCTTTTATGCAGCGAGATCTTGCAGCCTTGTAAGAGACCCATCTGGTGGGTCTTACAAGACTGAAAGAGCTTGCTGCCTCAAAAGGGAATAGTGTGTTCCCGGATGACAAAACTCCAGCATCTATAACACCCAATATTATCTTAAGGACTTATAAGAACCTATTTTTGTTATGTGTAAAAGCAGCCTCAGTTCTCACAAAGTTAAATCTTACTCCAGGTTCTTTCCTCCTCCTTTCCCTTTCAAATTTCCAACTTACATCATCTCCCAGAAGCTCAGAATCGTCCTCCCTCCCAGATCCCCAGATCCAACTCCTACAAGAAGCTCATCCCCTTTATCTTCCCCCAGTCAGCTGCCCAACTCTACTACCTGCTCACCCCAGCACTCCACCACTCCAGTTCTTTCCAGCACAAGGTACTAATGGAATTTACCTTTTAAAATCTCCCACAAATAGTTAGGATACCTCCTCTAGTTAGGGGAAGCTCATTTGCATTCAAAATTTTGAATATTTTGGTTAATTTACATTATTTATTCTGCTTGCAGAAATAGCATTTTCTACTCACAAAACTTGGGTTTCCAGGTTTCAGAATTTTGAAAATGTTTTTTTCAGAATACACAGGACCCTGGCAAAAAGTCTGTCATGCTTGTGTGCATGCGGCAGAGTTTGTGTGCCTATCCTGCTGTGTGTTTGTCTGTAGGGCATTTTTAGACAGTAGAGCTTTCTCCCACAGTTTTAAAATGCTGCTCAGGGAATTTGACTTCTAATGTACCAGAGGTTGCCCGGACACTATTGGAAACAGTGGTGCCAGGCAACTTCCAGAAATTTGGAGACATGGAGTAGGTAAGACCTCAGTTATCAAGATCTTAACCTAGCCCATGTCTTGAAACCTCTGAGAGTTGTCTGGTACCATTGGTTCCAACGGTGCCCAGGCAACTTCCAGTCCAACAAGAAGCCTCTGATTCCCCCCATGGGGTTTTCCCCAAACCACATTTCAAAGTAGCAGGCAAAAGCTCTCCCATCTAAAAATGTGCAGTATGTCTTCCCTGTGTGCATATCTGAGTGTGTGTTTCTGCTTGAGAGAGCCAGATATTTATTAAAGATGTGCACGGAGGGTGGGGGTAAGTTCGGTCTCTTTTGTATCCAATTTTTGTGTTTTTGTCTATTTGTGTCCTTCATAGAAATTTACTGCAGACAGAATGAACGTTACACATTAAATAATAAATACTATCTAATTAATGGTATATAACTTGTAAATAAGTGTTTTTTAAATAACGGCATGTAGGAGAATAAAAAAGCAATGCACACACACCTTTGTACAATAGGAATCCACCCAAATCACCTGCCTTCATGTACCCCCCCTCTCTTCAAGCCCCAAGCCCTCAGGTCCCCCCTTCTTCCCCAAGTTCTCTCAAACCTGCTACCCCTGAAACTTGCATTTCTTTCCCAAGATCCCCCCTTCCTCCCCAGGCCCACTGTGCCTGGGTCTTCCCTTTCTGCCTCAAGTCCCCCACACATGGGTCCCTCCTGCTTCTGAGTCACCTCCCTCTTTCCCCAAGATCCTTCCCACCTCACTGCTCCAAGTCTCCCAGATCCCATCTCCTGTCCCAAGATCCCCCCATTCCAAAACCCCCACGCCTTCCACTGCTCCAAGCCCCATCTTCTTCCCAAGCCCCC
>QEPC01002549.1:23001-35517 GCA_003113815.1 Sphenodon punctatus | reverse complement strand
CTGAGCATTTTTTGGCGGCAATGTAAGACCTATTTATTTTGCCAGGCATATGACAAGCGGGGATAGAGTCTAAGATGATGTTTTAAAATGGGATTTATATATATATATATAGCTTGAGTTTTAAATTGGTTTTAAATTTTATTTTATCCATTTTTTATACATATGCTTTTTACCCATCCTGGGTCTCGGGAAGTGTTGAGCTATAAATAAAAATAAATAAATAAATAAATAAATAAAATCTATGAGACTGTAGAGTTTTGTTTGTTATTAGGTTAACTTTTTATCGAGTTTTGACCTATACATAATAGGCATTAATCATTTAAAGCATTGTCAAAATATAGAATATCAAATTATGTTTAACGTTTCTGGTCATCATTTGCTGTGAAAATAAACTTGAAATTATAAAAAACTTGAAAGAAGGGGACCAAAGAACAGCAACATTTGACCATCATAGTAACTATTTTCCTAAAGATCTAAACCAAGAGAATCTTGCATTCAGACACACACAACCAAATCTTGATTACAGCTGAAATATGTTAGGGTGGTCTGGATAGAGTGGATCTTGCCAACTTGATAGTTGCCAATTATTCAGTTATATAGTGAATAATGATGACTATTAGGCACAGATAATTGCTCAAAGCTAGTTTAGTTTCATTTAGTATTTTGCTTTGTTTGAATTCTTTCCTGGAATCTATCTGGTGATGAGGACTGTAGTATCAATTTATTCTCAAAACACCCCAGAGAAGTACACAAATATTAACTTTGTCATTTTACAAATAACTAAGCCACAGAAAGGCTAAAAAAATGTCCAACATGATACAAGAAGGATGTAGCAAAGCAGAGAATTGAGAGTGGTTCCTCCCAGTCCTACCAACCTCCTTAATCCTGGGACCATTTTTCCAGAACACAGAGTAGAGACCTGCAGCCTGACACAGGCCTGGGTCAGGTTGTGTACACATTCTTCCCAAGTTCCCAGCTGTGGGAGGCCTCACCTTCAGTGAAGCACCTTGATGTCACAATGTTCCCCAAGGGTCATGGACTTGTCATAAAGAGATGGGAGAATAAATTAGCCCAACCCTTTCTGATGTGACCCTGCTCCCTAGAGTGTGTTGCAACACCACTGGACTTCATTGGGGGTAGAGCTGAAATGGGTACCCAATTTGTTACCCATGGGAAATACCTGCAATTTTAAGTACTGTGTTGGTTACATGATGGACTACCAGAGTGCTGACTGGATAATCAACTACCCCCAAAAAACAGGAGTTATAGGTACCTATTATCTGATAACCATTTGGGATATCAAGTAAATCAGAATGGGAAAATAGCAGAAAACAAAATAGACAGAAACTCAAAAAATTGGTACTGAAATTTGGAAAATTATGACAGCAGATAACCCATCAGGCACTAACTAGGTACCAGTTAATATCTGAAGGTGGCAGGCCAGGTCAATTACCAGAAATTCAACAAGTTTACCAATTTGTGGGTACTCATTTCAGCTCTAGTAAGGGGTAAGGCAACTGAATTGCATTGGACAGGGCTCAGAACCAAATTTCTGGCCCAAGTAGGATTCTATTTGGGATGGAAAATGCATCTTCCAACTTACCAACAATGGTGCCTTCTGCACATTAATGATTTTTTTTTATGAAAGCAAGCATAGCAGTTGTATTTGTAGACTATGACAGACTACGTAACTTCAGTAGAAAGGAGAACTTGTCATTATGGCCATTCTGCGTAATGGCTAAATGTGCAGTACTTGGACCAGGAATTATGGGGGGACCTGGTTCAAGTCTCACCTTAGCCAGAAATTCATTGGGTGACCTTGGGCCAGTCACAATATTCTCTCAGCCTAACCTACCTCAAAGGGTTGTTCTGAGGATTAAAAGTTGTGTGTTATGTAAAGCGCTCTGAGTGCCATGGCAGGGGGGGCGCGATATAAAAATAAAGATTTATTAATTATTATTATTATTATTATTATTATTATTATTTTGAATGAAATTAATTTAAAGCAAAGTGTCAGTGTAATAAAGCTAAAGAAAGTGTTGGCCTGGAGACCAGGTGCTGGTACTGGTCAGAGGACTACACCTCAGGCAGGCACTAAAGAAAGGTGCAGGCACTGGGCTCATCAAGGACAGCAACTAGCCCCTAGGGATGGGTGAACGCGGTTTGGATGTTTGGAGTTCGGACCGAACTCAGTCTGTCTGACGTCCGAACCCAACATCTGAACTGAACTCTCGAATGACCAAACAGTTTGGTTATGTTCGGATGAGTTCAGATGAGTTCAGGAGCCAGGAAAACGTATTTTCAGGGCCAAAAATTAGGTTTCGGTTTCAGTTTCGGTTTCGATAGCGCTGTTTTTCACTGTTCAGCCAAGTTCAGCCAACCCGAACTCGGCTGAACCAAACCACTGAACCCAAACTCGGTTTTCGAACCGAACGACCGAACATCCGAACCGCATTCTGTTCACCCATCCCTAGCCCCATCAGGAATAGAAGCCCTGAGACTTGCTGGCCTTTTAAGAAGACCAAGCAGCCTGACTAAGGAGAGTGTGAGTAGGTCCAGCTGAGTCTGGGTGTGGCAAGGTAAGCCACAGGAGCCTCAGCATAAAAGGATGTGGTTAGAAGCACAGGAGACTACGGGGGAGACTGCCAGAGAAACGACCAGGGAGAGGCAGGAATCCAAGGGCATTGCCTCCAAGGGGCTGAGGCTTTGTAGCCATCCCATCAGCAGAGGGCTGGACCTGGGAGCCAGCTGGTGGAAGCCCAGACTGGAAGGACTCGAGGTACCTGTCTGGGAGGGACGTGATTATAGTCACGTGATTTAATCAAGATTAGGTTGTTCAGATGATTACAGTCATGCCAATATAAATCGTTAAAGCAGTATGGCCGTCTGAACACTTATGCCGGTTGGGGCTCTCAAGGAGGCCTTCCTCAATTCTATGGTTCACTGCAGCTGAATTTCAGTTCCTCTCCTGCCACTCCCATTACCGAGGTGGGCAGGGCTNTGTGAAAATAAACTTGAAATTATAAAAAACTTGAAAGAAGGGGACCAAAGAACAGCAACATTTGACCATCATAGTAACTATTTTCCTAAAGATCTAAACCAAGAGAATCTTGCATTCAGACACACACAACCAAATCTTGATTACAGCTGAAATATGTTAGGGTGGTCTGGATAGAGTGGATCTTGCCAACTTGATAGTTGCCAATTATTCAGTTATATAGTGAATAATGATGACTATTAGGCACAGATAATTGCTCAAAGCTAGTTTAGTTTCATTTAGTATTTTGCTTTGTTTGAATTCTTTCCTGGAATCTATCTGGTGATGAGGACTGTAGTATCAATTTATTCTCAAAACACCCCAGAGAAGTACACAAATATTAACTTTGTCATTTTACAAATAACTAAGCCACAGAAAGGCTAAAAAAATGTCCAACATGATACAAGAAGGATGTAGCAGAGCAGAGAATTGAGAGTGGTTCCTCCCAGTCCTACCAACCTCCTTAATCCTGGGACCATTTTTCCAGAACACAGAGTAGAGACCTGCAGCCTGACACAGGCCTGGGTCAGGTTGTGTACACATTCTTCCCAAGTTCCCAGCTGTGGGAGGCCTCACCTGCAGTGAAGCACCTTGATGTCACAATGTTCCCCAAGGGTCATGGACTTGTCATAAAGAGATGGGAGAATAAATTAGCCCAACCCTTTCTGATGTGACCCTGCTCCCTAGAGTGTGTTGCAACACCACTGGACTTCATTGGGGGTAGAGCTGAAATGGGTACCCAATTTGTTACCCATGGGAAATACCTGCAATTTTAAGTACTGTGTTGGTTACATGATGGCCTACCAGAGTGCTGACTGGATAATCAACTACCCCCAAAAAACAGGAGTTATAGGTACCTATTATCTGATAACCATTTGGGATATCAAGTAAATCAGAATGGGAAAATAGCAGAAAACAAAATAGACAGAAACTCAAAAAATTGGTACTGAAATTTGGAAAATTATGACAGCAGATAACCCATCAGGCACTAACTAGGTACCAGTTAATATCTGAAGGTGGCAGGCCAGGTCAAGTACCAGAAATTCAACAAGTTTACCAATTTGTGGGTACTCATTTCAGCTCTAGTAAGGGGTAAGGCAACTGAATTGCATTGGACAGGGCTCAGAACCAAATTTCTGGCCCAAGTAGGATTCTATTTGGGATGGAAAATGCATCTTCCAACTTACCAACAATGGTGCCTTCTGCACATTAATGATTTTTTTTTATGAAAGCAAGCATAGCAGTTGTATTTGTAGACTATGACAGACTACGTAACTTCAGTAGAAAGGAGAACTTGTCATTATGGCCATTCTGCGTAATGGCTAAATGTGCAGTACTTGGACCAGGAATTATGGGGGGACCTGGTTCAAGTCTCACCTTAGCCAGAAATTCATTGGGTGACCTTGGGCCAGTCACAATATTCTCTCAGCCTAACCTACCTCAAAGGGTTGTTCTGAGGATTAAAAGTTGTGTATTATGTAAAGCGCTCTGAGTGCCATGGCAGGGGGGGCGCGATATAAAAATAAAGATTTATTAATGATTTTTTATTATTATTATTATTATTATTATTATTTTGAATGAAATTAATTTAAAGCAAAGTGTCAGTGTAATAAAGCTAAAGAAAGTGTTGGCCTGGAGACCAGGTGCTGGTACTGGTCAGAGGACTACACCTCAGGCAGGCACTAAAGAAAGGTGCAGGCACTGGGCTCATCAAGGACAGCAACTAGCCCCTAGGGATGGGTGAACGCGGTTTGGATGTTTGGAGTTCGGACCAAACTCAGTCTGTCTGACGTCCGAACCCAACATCTGAACCGAACTCTCGAATGACCAAACAGTTTGGTTATGTTCGGATGAGTTCAGGAGCCAGGAAAACGTCTTTTCAGGGCCAAAAATTAGGTTTCGGTTTCAGTTTCGGTTTCGATAGCGCTGTTTTTCACTGTTCAGCCAAGTTCAGCCAACCCGAACTCGGCTGAACCAAACCATTGAACCCAAACTCGGTTTTCGAACCGAACGACCGAACATCCAAACCGCATTCTGTTCACCCATCCCTAGCCCCATCAGGAATAGAAGCCCTGAGACTTGCTGGCCTTTTAAGAAGACCAAGCAGCCTGACTAAGGAGAGTGAGTAGGTCCAGCTGAGTCTGGGTGTGGCAAGGTAAGCCACAGGAGCCTCAGCATAAAAGGATGAGGTTAGAAGCACAAGAGACTACGGGGGAGACTGCCAGAGAAATGACCAGGTAGAGGCAGGAATCCAAGGGCATTGCCTCCAAGGGGCTGAGGCTTTGTAGCCATCCCATCAGCAGAGGGCTGGACCTGGGAGCCAGCTGGTGGAAGCCCAGACTGGAAGGACTCGAGGTACCTGTCTGGGAGGGACGTGATTATAGTCACGTGATTTAATCAAGATTAGGTTGTTCAGATGATTACAGTCATGCCAATATAAATCGTTAAAGCAGTATGGCCGTCTGAACACTTATGCCGGTTGGGGCTCTCAAGGAGGCCTTCCTCAATTCTATGGTTCACTGCAGCTGAATTTCAGTTCCTCTCCTGCCACTCCCATTACCGAGGTGGGCAGGGCTCTCTCTGCCTCTCCTGTAGCAGAAGGAGATCCGATGGGTCAGAAGTGAGGTGCATGGGATCATCATCCCGTATACCTGCTCCTGGCTTTTGGTCCTTTATAAGCAGTTTGTGGGTGCCTCTGCCTGAAACACAGCAGATGAGAACTGGCATGGAGTACCTTTGGGAGGGGGAGTGACAGTCCTGGTCTCCAAGTCTAGCCAGGAAAGGACACCCTCAGGCTGCATGGCTGCTGCTCAGTCCACTCCAGAGATTCCACAAATGGGAGAGCGTGTCTTGCAGGCCTCCTACCTTGATGAGGCCCAAAGAGTGGGGAGGAGGCAGAGACTGTGCACTAGACAGCTGCCCAGGTGCAGCCCACTCCACTGGGCATTTTTACACACACCTTAAAGTTCCGGAGTTTTCAATCTTCTGGGTTTACAAGTCCACAAGTAAGTTCTGGATGCATTTTACACACACACACTGCCCTGAGGCAGCCTAAAGTAGCCACGGCTGTAGTCCTGACAGGCTTCCATGGAAACCAAATGATCACAGTTGCCTGGACCAAAGCAGTTTACCAAGAGAACTTTTACACACAAAAGTTCTGGGAGAAGTTCTATGCAGAAGCTCAAAGAGTCAGATGTTTAAGATCTGGGTGAGTGATTTAGACACACAGAAAGTTCAGGATGTAACAGCAAACATGCAGGAGAAAAGTGTGTGTAAAAACACCCAGTGTTGGGTCCTTGGAAAATGGGAATTGAAAAGGGGAAGCTGTTCTCCCAGCCTCTAACCCTGCTAGAGAAAATGAGGTAGATATGTGAAGTTCAGAGAAAATGTGCTGGAAACCTCCAGGGGATACTTTGAAAGAAATACGGAAAGTCGGGGAGCGTAGGGATGTTAATAACATTCATAAGTAATGTTTTTCACAGAAATACAAGCACGGGTGTCTGTCACATGATTTGCTAATATACAGCTTCACAAATGCGATTTACAGCACTGGAAGAAGTCATTAGGGAGAACCATTGCAGCCAAGGGACTCTGCATCCCAGGCAATGCTCTTCCACTGAGTTTAAGGAGAAATTCCACTAACTCAGTCAAACATTTGCTCAGAAATGCTGCCTATAAGCAATGCTTCCTCTCAGTAACCTTTCCAAAGAGGAGACAGGCTGCTTTCTAAACAAGTTTTTATTTCAATTTACAGCTTATGTCAGTTGTTCCCAAATCTTTTACTTCCATGGTCCCAACTTGAGACTTAAATATAATTCCATGACCTCAGACATCCAGAAAGAGACAAAGTATATCAAATATCAGTTAAGAATTTGACTTCATCCATAATCAGCGTGACTCCACTTTCGAGAGCAACTAGAGCTGCAGCAGGTAACACATTTCCTACCTGCGGGTAATAACCACATTTTGGGACACCCCCCAGCGGGAATCCGGTGTCTGAAAATGCAGGTATTACTGAGATGTCCAGGGACACCCCCAAGTGCCAATCCCGACACCTGTGACTCCCCAGGCTGACTCACCTTAACTCTGGGCTGCTGCTACACCTGTCCTGGTCCCTGCTCACTGATCCCTGCTCCTCCCTGACCGTCGACTGACATGCTGATCAACTGAGCTGGGGACTTCCCAATGTGGCTTTTTATAAGTTGGGGGGAGCATGGAGGCCTTTTCCCACCTGTATTAATCCTCCCAATGAGTCCCCTGATTCTAGGAGGAGCCATATCAGGGGTGTGCCTGGGTCCTGCACATACCCTCATTTTGAGATCCCCAGGAATTATGAACCCATTAGGTCAAATGGCCCCTTCTGAGCATGCTTAGTTCTTTCCAAGATGGCGCTAGCAGCGTCAGCACACTTCAGGCGCTATCATGGATGTGACCAGATGGTTCTGGGCATGCTCAGAAGAACTGTCTCTCGACATCCAAGATGGTGCCTGCAACATGCTGACGCTGCCAGTACTATCTTGTAAAGGTCCGAGTATGCTCAGAAGGGGCCATTTGACCCCTGACCTCCCACTAGGCTCGCACCTCTCCCTTTCCTGGCTCCCACTGGCCTATTCTCTCCCTGGCCAGCAGGGGCCAGGGAAGGGGGAGCAGAGGCGTAGTGTCGGCCTTCAGCCCCCTTCCCTGTAATCAGCTGAGGGCTTTCAAAGTTCCAAAGTTTCGGGGGTCATTCCTGGAAACTTTGGAACTTGGAAAACTGAGTTGAGTATCTTGATCCTCATGGCTTTCCAGGGAAAATCAAGGACCAAGTTTCAGCACTAGGGTTCATGGATTAGTGATTGGTCCTGCAGCACCATTACTTTACCTTGCCTCTTGCCCAGTAACTCTCACCTCCTGTCTTTCCCAGCCTTTGCCACGTTTTGTATCTTCCTGGCTGGAAGCTGAATAGAACAGCACACACACTTCCCCTGTACCACACTCTTGGTTGTTGTCCTTGTTGTGCTCTGTCTCCTGCCTTGTCTCCCCAGCCTTACAGCCCTTCCTGGTCCTGGTTTCAACCTCTCTCACTGCTGCCCCCATGTTCTCCTTTGTATGCTGTGTTTCCCTTCCTTTCCCCTGATCCCCAACTTGCTCCTCTTCTTGCTACATCATTCCTCCTTTGGCTTGTTCCCCACTTCCACCTAGCTTCCTTGTTCTTAGGCCTGATCCTGACTCCCAGCCCCATACCTCAATCTGCCCTATCTACTTACATCTCAGATACCCTACACCCTAACCCTTACAGTTGGTCTGACTCTCTTGGTAATTCTTATCTTCAGTGCTATGAATCTCAGCAAGATTTAGATATCTCCCTATCTCTAGTATTTTTTCCTTATCATATATTTTAACATTTCCCTTCCCCCGGAAACTCAAGTCCATTCTTCATCTACTTAGAAATACTCAAGAATAATTACTGCCCTACCGTTTCATTCCTAGGAAATACCAACTAATTGTCACAAGGGCTCCCAAAAGGTCAGTATGTCCTGACAGAATGGGAACACTTGTTCTTGTCTTAGTACTAATGGCATTCCTGAATGGGAATCTGAAAAGATCACCATGAACACTGCTATGTTTCTGCCACACTGACAAAATGGCAAATTCCCATTTTCGTTGAAAACCGTATTCGTCGCAGTAATCCAATCCAGTCCTAACTGTAGAGAAATTATGTTGCTCCCGTCTCCTGTATCTGAATTTTGGAATCTGGGTCTGTCTCTATCTCTGCATACAATGCAGCCCCTAAATTATTTTACCTACATGAAGATGGCACACTACATTGTACAAAATGAAATTTGAAATTCTACATGCCATCTTATTATTTGTCTGATAAACTTGCCCTGCTTTTCCTCTCTTTTACAACATAACTCATTTTTCCATTTTCATTATGCCAAGTTCCACAATGAATAAAAAAAAATCCACACGCTTTGAATAATCTAATATACTGGAGCTGGGACGAATGCAAGCTATGTGTCTCCTGTAATGATCAGTGAGCTGACTGAGTTATCTCCCATGTACAGCATATAACATTGCACTATGTCTTCAAACAATTCATGGAAATAAACTGTCATTTTCAATGTAAGGTCATAAACAGCTAAAACTGATTTCACACTAGCTGTTCTCCTGGATTAACAAGGTGTGGTTAGTGTGAAAGAAACCCCTCATACCTTGCTCCACTTTAAGGCCTTATTCAGACATGGTTTAAACAGCACTTCCAAGTGCATGTGGTTTGATGCGAAGGTGAAGAATGTGCATGCAGATGACGTCTGAAAAGTCACCACGTGCATGATTGAGCTTGCCGGCGCACTGACAGGCCAGCAAGCTCAATCATGTGTGTGGTGCCTTTTCAGGCATCATCGGCATGCACATTCTTCACCTTTGTATCAAGCCGCCCACACTTGGAAGTGCTGTTTAAACCACATCTGAATGAGGCATCAGTGTATTGTGGACATAACTTATAACACTTCTAGCAGGACAAAAACCAGGGTGAGTTGTCTCCACCTGCCCTTCATCACACCCTTTTCACTGGAAGTTCACCCTGAGTCACCATTCACAGCACATCTCTCCCTCAATCAAACATGGGTTGAGTGAGAGAAGAAACTTCCCATCATCAAATGAATAACAACTGCTATCTGGTTCCTGCTTTTTTGTATATTCTTTTTGGATATTCCAGTTTGGTTATTTAGTTATTTTGTTCTTCAGTTATTGCTTGATTATTTTGTTACTATTAATACTATTGTGTATACAGTAACCAAAATGTAGTAATAGAGATAACAAAATAATTGAACAGCTGGATATGTGGACATCCATTGTGCTTTTGAATATTATTCAGATATTAGGATAGATATTAAAAGTATAAATATCTGTGAATACACAATCTTCTATTTGTTTAAACTCAACTTCATCCTCCACCTAATCCAGGGCAATCTGCCAATGTAGACTTTCTCTAAGTAAGATGTTGTAATTTTAAGAGATTCAGGGGCTTTCCTTTACAAGGAAAGAGCTTGAACATGAATGGTTCAAGCTCTTTCAGGATCTGATTCTCCACTGGCTTGAACTCATTCCTTCTTCCTGGGTATTGAATGAAATAAATATGTTACATAAGGTGTTTTCAAACACGCAGGCTGCCCCAGTTCTGTATGCTTCTGCCCGCTTCTCCCCTGGCTGGCCCATCCATCTAAAAGTGCCCTGTCAGATGTACAGGTTGCAAGCCCCACCAGCAGTGCTCCAGAAGATCCCAGAGCTCTGCCGTAGGAGCAGGCCAGCCAGACCCATTAAGCAACACCATAGAGTTGTAGGTGCCAGACTAGAGTGTCGGGCAATCCTCTGAAAATCTATGGTTTGTGTGTGTGTGTGTGTGTGTGTGTGTGTGTGTGTGTTGGGGAGAAATCATAGGCCAGAGAACCCATCAGGTTTGTCTGAACCCAAACTAGAAAGGGCTAGATGTGCACGGATTCAGGGGTGCACCCTTGGAATAGCTACTACCACTACTTATAATCTCTATAGTGCTACTAGGCATACACAGCACTTTACTGTCACAGTTTTTCATAGACAGGGCCCTGCTCAGTGGGCTTACAATCCAAGATTGAAAAGACTGAGGCAAACACCGATTCCCATTTTACAGGGGGTGACTGCAGCCATAGAATCAGCCAGTGTTTCAGGGTTTATTTTCAGAAGGTTTTTCCCCCTCCCAGTCACAATTCAAAGTGGTCCTCTCTGGCCCTTGGTGACATGAAATCTCCAACCCAACAGTCTCTTTATTCCTGAATACCCGTGTTCAACAGGGGATGTACTGTCTCTTCAGGATGCCTCTGGTTTGGGCCCTGCTGTCTTCTTTCTTTCCCTTCCTTCATACCTAACAATTGATAGTAGGGCCTTTTTTAGTCCCCAAGGAGAGTTTCTCCTATGTGTTCCCTGAGGTTCTTCAAGGGGTTACAGTCCAGTAACCTTTAGTGGACCACTCTCTTGCCATCTTGCTTTTCTAATATGTTTTCCACTTTGATGGATCTGGGCAGGAACATGCTGGGGATGCGATCTGGTATGGAGTTGTAGTAGGACTGAGTGTGGAGAGTGATGCAGAATTGGGTCTGTGTCCAGCAGGGTAGTGCAGGATTGGGTCCAAGGGCTTCCAGGCAAATGGGGGGGGGGGGGAACGACAAATAGACCAGACACAGACAGAAGGGCAGACCAGACACACATTGAACAGACAGACAGGAGGCAGACAGAGCTGCAGAGTGGGCTCACAGGTAGTCAGCAAATGCCATGCAGGATCCAAGGTACAGAGAAATGGGTTAGGAAGATAGAAAGGGAAACAGAAAATAGTCCCTTCCAGCTTCTCTAAGGCTGCAGTGCTGTCTTTTATATGTCAGGCAGCCAACCAGGAAGCTGGGGTTGTGGAGCAAGCAGGAGGAGATCTGTGGTCTGACCAGCACAAGCAGGGACTTTAGGAGTAGCCCTGGCCAGAGTGTCTCATCTACTTCCAAGGCACCAACTACCCCACTCAAGGCAGCAAGGGTTCTGGTTCAAGCCTTGGTCCTTAAAGAGCTCTTCTCCCCTTATGAAGACCTGGGGCAGGTGTTCCTGAACTCCAATCACTGTATAGCTAGACCTCCACAAGCCTTGGATCTTGCTTTCACTCCATTAATCAAGCTCAACCAGATTTTGATATTTCAAATCCACTTGGTGAATTTGTCCCATCAAAGTGATTGTGATTCTTGATTGGTCCCCGTAAATGAAGATGCAACACCAACAGCAATAACGATAATAAAGATTTTATGATTTTTGTCACAATACTCAAGCCTTCACTTCATTCTTTAAAGCCCTGACCACTGAGTCTGTCAAAACAGCTATCTTCCCATTCATCAAGATTCCTTGAAATTAAAAAAATGTTGGTGGGGAACCGAGAGGTGTAGGGGGAGAGTCCTCTTCTTAATTTAAGTCTCCCATGACCCCCACAATGGCAGCATGTTCATCATCACAGAGGACTGGAATTAAGGAGAGGACTTTACTCTACATCCCAAACTCAAAGAAGGTGTGTCCCTTCCATCATCCCCAAAGGTAAGAGGTTTGAGAACTGTGATCTGTGTCTCAAATAAAACAGTTTGCGGTATTTCCTTGGGTACAATAATACAGCTGTTTCTCTACCTTTCCAAATTGTACAGATCTTTTATAGCCAGAATACCCATTGATTTGAAGTTCACCATATAATAAGTCTCATTCATTCATTTCGTAAGCATCAGCTGTACTGTATTGATTCAATGTTTTCAAATAACACTGGAATCTAACAAACTCTTTCATGGAGTACTGATGTTGTTATTTCAGGTCATAGATCTTTATTGTAACCTCAAGGGCTTTTTCAGTTTTATTACTAGCACAATGAAAAAACGGGATCTGAATTTATTATATTTTTGTGGTATCACTTTTCTATAAAGCACCCATTTAAATGATCTCAA
>QEPC01002549.1:0-19898 GCA_003113815.1 Sphenodon punctatus | reverse complement strand
TTTTTTGGGTCCCCGCTGGGGATCTTTTTGACCACGCTTCCCGGGACATTCCCCCGGCTAGCCCGGGAAGCGTGGTTCAAATTGACCCCTTGCGGGTATTGACCGTGGCGAACATCTGGCGGCCGCCAAACAGACGTTCGAGACACGGTGACCACAGGTGGGTATTCACCGTGGTTCACCGTGATCTCGTAACGTCTGAAAATACCCAATGTGGAAAATATAGTGAACATAGGCAAAGCTACAAATAAATGCAAATACTAAAACCTTAAAGCTACTAAAACTAATACTAAAACACTAAAGCTGCAAATAGAAATGCTTGACCCCATGCACAGCACTCGTAAGGGGTAACTTAGGCCATGCTTAAATGGGCACAGCTGGGGAGCAGGTCTGTGTGTGGTGAGTGGAGTGCCCATCCAAGTCCAGTGAGTGGGAGGGGGACTGAAACAGGCCAAGGATGGGTATGCACTCCTACCCACACACGTTCTGGCCTATCCCCACATGGAGCATCCTGGATTTCCCCCTGACGCTCTGTGCATGGACATACGTGGGTGGTGCAAGGGTCATGGGGGTGTCCATTCCCTCACGCTGCCTTCAGACAGGTCCTTGGGTGGGTGGGCGATGAGTGGACCTGTGTGGGTATGTCTTGTGTAAAAATGGCCTCTGCCATGTGTAGGGCTGATACTCGCATCTCGGATTCTCACTTTTCTCAATGAGAATCAGGGTTCTTGGTTCATTCTTGCAAATGAGAATGAGCCAAGAATTGCCCTGACTCTCGATGAGAAAAGCAAGGGACTCAATTCAGCCATATTCATGACTTACAAGAGTTCAGACATAACAATGGGGTACACCCTGGAGGTTCTTTTTACCATCCTCAATTGAGATATATGAAAGCATCCTTAGTGACACTCTTGGAAATATTGAACATCTATACGGCTGTCAACAAGAACACTAAGACCTTTTTAACACTATCAAGTTTGGGAAGGGATGTAAAAAAGTCAGCATGATTAAGCATTTAAAATAAATAAATCTCTAATTTTTATGTATAGGGTCAGATTTTCCTGTTAGCTATCCCACTCCTGGCTAACACAGTGTTTCTTGTACCTCTCTCTGAAGCACATTGATCTTTGTTGATCCAGTAGTTGCTAGACAGCTGTCAGTGGAATAATTTAGAAAAAATTCCACCAGGAGAGACTTTCATATGTTTCCTCTCCTTTACCTTAAACCACCATTTACCCTGTCATTTTTTATCATTTTACAGGACTTTTTTGTTACTTTCAGGGAATTTTCATCATTTTCGTCACTTCCAGGACTTTTTTGTCACTTTCCCAGAATTTTATGTCAGTTTTGTGACAATTTCCAGTAATTCCCCAGTGGTTAGCTATTCAACTTGCTAAAAATAATAGAAAATGGGTGAAGCAGTAGAAAAACTGGTAAATTTCCACATCACGCAAAACTTGGCGAATGCACTATTTCCAGTGGAAGCAGCACTTGCTGAAATTTTTCATTTCAGGTCAAAGGCTGCTTGCCCACATTATCTGGCCCATTCAGAAGTTGGAATGCCACTAAGGCTTCTTGTCCACATTACCTGGCCTAGCAAACTGCTGGCACGGAATCTCAAAGCCTGAATCTTCCACTTATCACCGAACGTGGGCATGGTGGTAAAAACGTCATTAGCCAGGTCCTGCAGCATTTTACATTACAAATGACAGGTATGGATTTTGAGCCGTGTCATTCATAAGAGAAAATGCCTCAGGACCCAGCTAATGACATTTTTACCCCCATGCCCACATTCGGAGATAAGCAGAAGATTCCCAGCTGCGAGATTCTGTGCCAGCGGTTTTCCGCGCCAGGTAATGTGGGCAAGAAGCCTTAGTGGCATTCCATATTCTGAACCTGGTTCCGTTCAAATCTTGCTGCTCCTCTGGACCAATGCATGTTTTCAGGAGGGGTGGGATATTAAATAAATAAATAAATAAAATTAATGCTGAAAATTAATAGCTAATGTTACATCTAGTAACACCCATTAATATGCTTCTGCTCTTCCCTTTCCTACACAGTTGAAAAGATCATGGGGGAAATAAATAATAATTATTATTATTATTATTATTAACATTTTTACCCCACCCGTCTCACTCAAATGCGACTCGGGGCATCTCACAATAAAACAAAAAAATACAATAAAAATATAAAATACACAAATACGAAACCATAAGAACAAAACATAAAAATCCACAATAATCAATACACAACCCTCACCTAACCCCCTAACCCATCCCACCCTCCCACTCCACCACACCAAATGCCTGACAGAAGAGCCAGGTCTTACAACTTCATTGGAAAGCAAGGATATTCGGACTGAGGTGGACCTCCTCCAGGAGGGCTTTCCAAAGCGATGGTGCAGCTGCCGAGAATCCCCTCCTATCTGTTTGGACCCACCAGAAGCACGGGACTTCCGGAAGGGTGCTTCCAGATTACCACAGGGGCCAACCAGGGGATGAGGTGATCCTTCAGGTAAGCAGGAGTCAGACCATTTAGGACTTTAAAGGTTAAACCCAGCACCTTGAAGCAGACCCAGAAGACAATTGGCAGCCAGTGCAAAACTCGGAGCACTGGTGTAATGTGCTTCCGGTGGCTTGTCCCAGTCAGGAGATGGGCCGCAGCATTTTTCACCAGATGAAGCTTCTGAACCATCACCATAGGCATCCCCACATAGAGCACATTGCAATAGTCCAGTCTTGAGGTGACGAATGCATGGATGATGGTGGCGAGGTCAGCGTAAGACATATGGGTGGAGCCTTCTCACTAGGTGCAGTTGGCAGAAGGCGCCCCTGGCCACAGTCAACACCTGGGAATCCAAGCACAGCTGCGAATCCAGGAGCACTCCCAGGTTCTGCAAAGATGGAACCAATAGATGGTGAACACCCCCATAATAAGAGTAGTCCCCTTCCCCAGATCACTGACCCCACCTACCAGCATCACCTCAGTCTTATCAGAATTAAGCTTCAATTGGCTCAACCTCATCCAGTCCCACACAGTGGCCAAACATCGATACAACAAGGAAACATCAGGGCTTGGGTTGGATGAAAAAGATAAATACAGCTGGGTGTCATTTGCACAGTGATAACAACAAACTTCCCAGCTATGTACAACCTCCCCTAGTGGTTTCATATACACATTGAACAAGAGAGGGGACAAAATAGAACTTTGCAGAACCCCACATGATAGAGCCTCCGAGGACAAAGTACAGTCTCCTAGAACCACCCGCTGTGATCTACTGGCGAGGTAAGAACAGAACTATCATAAAATGGTTCTGTCCACCCCAGCCAGGTCCCACAGGCAGGTCACCAACATCTCGTGGGTCACGATATCAAAATCCACAGATAGATCCAATAGAACTATTAGGGTTTTACAACCCCTATCCAGCTCTACTGGGAGGTAGTTGACCAAATCCACTAATGCTGTCTCTGTGCCATAACCTGGATGAAAGCCCGGCTGCGTGGGATCAAGAAAACCCATGTAGTCCAGATGTGTCTGCAGCAGCTGGACTACCACCCATTCAACAACCTTCCCTAAAAAGTGAATGTTAGAAAGAGGTCATAAATCTTCAAGGCATCCACATCAAGATATGGTTTCTTGAGGAGGGGTCAAACCACAGCCTCATTGAGGCAGTCCGGCACCCTCCCCTCCTGAAGGGAAGTGTTCATTACCCTGGCCAGAACCGGCCCTAATATCTCCCTGGTAGCCTTGACCAACCAGGATAGGCATGGATCTAGTTCAAAAGTTGTGGTCCGAACAGACCCCAGGACATCAGTTACTTCGGCAGATGTCATCGATTGAAATTCATCCCACAAAGCATGATGAGACAGGGCATCCTAGACTCTGACTCTGCCACTGCCTCTGAAATGGCGGAGTTGAAGTTGCAGCATAAAGAAGTATGCTGCTATGTAAGTGATACTCTTTGTGACAAGTATCTAAAACATCTATCTAATTCAGCACAACACACAATTTTTCTGCCATCACTTGAAAATCTCACCTAATACAAGAGCTTCACAATCCTTTTTAAGGATGTACCTGCTGCTTTGCTCTCGCATAACTCTTCGGTATTACATGAATCACAAAATCATTACCTCTATACAAAAATATGATTAGTCCATAATTCTTTATTTTCCATCATAAAACATGATGATCCAAACTTATCCCTTGTGAAACTCATCAGTTGCCTGGGAAGTCACACATAGGGATGAATTTCATTTGATAAATTTCAATGCATTGTGGTCTTTAATTCACAATAGATTTGTTTTCAATTTGAACTGAATTGAGCAAAATCTCCCAGACTGAGTCACTTTACTCCTTCTTTGCAAGAGGCAGAGATTTCAAAAAGCCTAAGCCCTGCAGGACAATCTGTCTGTGTTTATTTAAATTATCTTCTCATCGCTCCTAGGACATCCATATTTTCATTTATAGGTTATACCCAAACACACATCTCAGTGTGCATGTTAATGATCAAAGAAACACAATATTAACACAAAATGAATGATGCCTCTTGCAAGTTAATGCCAATTCAGTTACACATACTGTTAGGACACAGACCCATTCCACGAGTGAATATCGGGGTCTGGTATTGCAATATTCAAACAACCTCTTAAATTTAGGTGGAATTAGCCAAATTTATTCAAAGGGTCCGCATGTGTTCACTGGGATCAGTCAGAGGACGTGATGCACGGTCAGGTGGCTTGAATTTCCCTCCCACACCCCAACACAAAAAGGTGATATTCCTATACAAATGATTGAGATTTATTGACAAAGAACTAAGTAAAATACATAAACAATTTACCCACAGGCCAATTAGGATGCTACAAGTAATTTTCTATACCCTCCCACCAAGCACAGTTGACATACACAATAATTAACAGAGAAAAACCCTTTGGTCTGGTTACCCTGGTGTAAGTGGACGTTTCGAGAGGGAGAGATGGGGAAACGGTGGAAATAATCAATATTACCTATCCAGTCCTGTTGAAAAGGGACAGGTGACCCTGTAGATCTGGCGGCATTTGGAGAAGGGGGGTTGGTCTGGGAGATATCCTTGAGGCAAGCACGCACAGAGTAACCTGCTTGTGTCTGCGTTCAAGAATGACCCAATTTGTTCATGGGGCCAAGGGCAGTTATAGGTTTCTGAGAGGCGGAGCAAGGGGTCCCAAAGGCACTTCTTGCACAAAAGGGGTCCCAAATGCACGTCTTGCACAAAAGGGGATCCCAGAGGCGCTCAGGAATGCTAAGGCTGTAAAAGAAACCCTTGCATGATGTTTTTTGGAGAAATAAAGCCTTGAAGGATTTCAATGGGAGGCATGACAGGATGAACAGGAGGGCAAAATGGAGTTTCTATAGACAGAGGAAGAAGGCTATTCTTAAACAGGTGTGTAGCTATCAGCCTAACAATCAATCTATTGCTTGCTCAGAGTTTTGGGTGGCTGTGGAGGGCTCATCTCAAAAGAGGTACCTGTTTTTGGTCGCTCCATTGTTTACCCAGGAACCTCCCTTGTTCCATTCTCTTATTCATTCTGACCAGACCGGTTTTGCATGGGGCTTTTTCTTTCTTTTTCTTTCTTCCCTTTCTGTTCCCCTGCACCCTTTGACCTGTGTCTCACAGGGTGCTGCCAGGTGTGTGTGCGTGTGTGTTTGTGTGTGTGTCTATGGTTTGGGGGGGGAGGAAATTGTGTCGTTCCTAACAATTCCATGAGACTCACTGTATGAGTCAAACAGCCTGCTTTGTAAATTTAGTTTATTTTCAAGAAGGTTTGAGGGAAAGGGCACATCAAAGTTTGGAGGGTGGGGGGACCTTGGTGAGCCCATGGACTATGAGGCCATTCCTGGAGGGAGAGCTTGTAGCCAGCACCCAGCTAATGCTTCCCAAACTGTTCTATTTAGCTACTTGCTAGTTATCAATTTGGTTTCAGTTTGTAAGTTTGTCCTCTTGAGATTCCTGTAGCTTTGCTACAGCAGAAATCATGAAGAAGAAGGCGGCAAGGAGAGAAGCCAAGATGGCAGAGACTCTGTACGGGGCTTAGAAATAAAGATTCCTGCTATTGTTATAGCCCGTCTCCAGTGTCTTATGCAAAAGAGGCATGATACAAAAACAGTCTTACTGGGCTGGCTGCCAGTGGGAGGGCAACAGTGGGATCCTTGCAAGAATGAAAATGGAGTAGTTCCTCCCGGTGCCAATATAGCTGCCACTCCATCAAAGCCACTTCTTTCCCATTCCTGTAAGAGGTGTGCAACTGGCCAGACACCCCTGCCTTTCCTAAAGCAGCATATACAACAAGAATGCAGAGTAGGAAGCTATCTGGCCAGTGTGGCCACCCAAGGTTTCTCCCTTGATCCCTACCCTGTCCAGAAGATTTCCCAAGCTAGATGCAATACTGTGAATATGCAGCAAGCAGTCATCATTCATTAACTCATACTTCTATTCCATCCTGCCCTGAAATAGCAATACAAGTTACGGCTGCCCCGGCTTGTCCAGTTTTATAGGATCAATTTCAGTGAGTGATGCAGAGGATGTACTTGGGGTGGTTAGAGCCACATTTTGTGAACTGGAACCATGCCCATCCTGGCTGGTCAAATACAGCAGGGAGACGTTGGGGCCATTGCTGGTGGGGGTAGTCAATGCATCCCTATGGGAGGGCAGGGTCCCAAGGTGCCTCAAGGAGGCCATGGTATGATCTGTACTCAAGAAGCCATCTCTTGATGTTGACTCCCTTGCCAGATATCCACCAATCTCTAACCTTCCCTTTTTAGGGAAGGTTATTGAATGGGTAGTGACTCAGCAGCTTCAGGGGAATCTGGATCAGATCAGTTTTCTGAACCCCTCACAGTCTGGCTTTCATCTGGGTTATGGCAGTGAGACTGCATTGGTGGCCTTGGTTGATGACCTTTGATGTGAGTGAGATCAGGGTCCATCAACTCTTCTGCTTTTGTTAGATCTATCAGTGGCATTTGACACTGCTGACCATGAGATGTTGGTGACTCACCTGCGGGACCATACTGGTGTTGGCAGTATTGTTCTTTAATGGTTCTGCTCTTTCCTGGACGGGAGGACCCAGCGGGTGGTGCTGGGGGACTGTTCTTCATCTCTATGGGATCTCATATGTGATGTGCCTCAGGGTTTTATTCCATCATCCTTCCTGTTCAACATGTACATGCAGCCTTTGGGTGAGGTTGTGAGAGGGCTTGGGGTTCAGTTAGATGAATATGTTGCTGAAACCCAACTTTGCCTCTCATTTCTTCTGGGAGGCGGGTAACAATGGTGACTAAGGACAGGCACTTGGTACTTGTCCCTCTCACAGCCCCCCGGACAGGTAATGTGGTGATCAAGAATGGGAGGGCGCCTGATCCAGGACTACTGCTGATTAATGCAAGGCCGGTTGTTAATAAATCTACAATGATCCGGGAGCTGATCTGGGATCAATCAGCCAACCTCTTGTGTATTGCAAAGACCTGGCTGGACAGTGAGTTGGCGCTGATTTTGGCTGACCTTGTTCTGGTCAGGTACTCTTTATAGCACGAACCTACACCAGAGGGGTGAGGAGGTGGTGTAGCTGTTATTTTTAACGATACCTGGTTTGTGAGGAGGTATCCAGTGCAAACTATCTTGGGCATAGAGCGTATCCATCTGGTGATTGATTTCTCTGGAGACAGAATGGGGCTGCTGATGATATACTGCGCACCTACCTGTACGACAGCATTCTTACACGCCCTAACTGAATTGGTGTCTGAGGTGGTCTTGCGATCCCCAAGGACTTTAGTCCACCAACATCCACACTGATGCCAATCTTGGGGGAGCGGAGCATGAGTTCATGGCCATCATGACAACCATGGGACTGTCTCAGAGGGTTGTGGGGCAAACTCATGATGGAGGAAATACCCTTGGCTTGATATTCTGCCCTGGTCTTGAGGCGGGGATCCGGTAGTGGGGGAGCTATTAACTATGCCCTTGTCATGGATGGATCATTATCTCCTCCAGGTCAGTCTCCTGGCACACGTCTGCCCCTGGAGAGGTGTAGAACCAGTTTGGTTGGTTTGCCCCCAGAGACTTATGGAAACAGAAAGGTTCCGGAATGCCCTAGGGGGAAATACCTCCCAATCTTGATGACCGTTCGCTCAACAACATCATTGTCTTCTGGAATAACTTGCTGACTGAGACCATTGACCGAATAGCTCCCAGGCGTCCACTTCCAAAATGCCAATGTCGCCTTGGTTTANTTCAAGAAGGTTTGAGGGAAAGGGCACATCAAAGTTTGGAGGGTGGGGGGACCTTGGTGAGCCCATGGACTATGAGGCCATTCCTGGAGGGAGAGCTTGTAGCCAGCACCCAGCTAATGCTTCCCAAACTGTTCTATTTAGCTACTTGCTAGTTATCAATTTGGTTTCAGTTTGTAAGTTTGTCCTCTTGAAATTCCTGTAGCTTTGCTACAGCAGAAATCATGAAGAAGAAGGCGGCAAGGAGAGAAGCCAAGATGGCAGAGACTCTGTACGGGGCTTAGAAATAAAGATTCCTGCTATTGTTATAGCCCGTCTCCAGTGTCTTATGCAAAAGAGGCATGATACAAAAACAGTCTTACTGGGCTGGCTGCCAGTGGGAGGGCAACAGTGGGATCCTTGCAAGAATGAAAATGGAGTAGTTCCTCCCGGTGCCAATATAGCTGCCACTCCATCAAAGCCACTTCTTTCCCATTCCTGTAAGAGGTGTGCAACTGTCCAGACACCCCTGCCTTTCCTAAAGCAGCATATACAACAAGAATGCAGAGTAGGAAGCTATCTGGCCAGTGTGGCCACCCAAGGTTTCTCCCTTGATCCCTACCCTGTCCAGAAGATTTCCCAACCTAGATGCAATACTGTGAATATGCAGCAAGCAGTCATCATTCATTAACTCATACTTCTATTCCATCCTGCCCTGAAATAGCAATACAAGTTACGGCTGCCCCGGCTTGTCCAGTTTTATAGGATCAATTTCAGTGAGTGATGCAGAGGATGTACTTGGGGTGGTTAGAGCCACATTTTGTGAACTGGAACCATGCCCATCCTGGCTGGTCAAATACAGCAGGGAGACTTTGGGGCCATTGCTGGTGGGGGTAGTCAATGCATCTCTTTGGGAGGTCAGGGTCCCAAGGTGCCTCAAGGAGGCCATGGTATGATCTGTACTCAAGAAGCCATCTCTTGATGTTGACTCCCTTGCCAGATATCCACCAATCTCTAACCTTCCCTTTTTAGGGAAGGTTATTGAATGGGTAGTGACTCAGCAGCTTCAGGGGAATCTGGATCAGATCAGTTTTCTGAACCCCTCACAGTCTGGCTTTCATCTGGGTTATGGCAGTGAGACTGCATTGGTGGCCTTGGTTGATGACCTTTGATGTGAGTGAGATCAGGGTCCATCAACTCTTCTGCTTTTGTTAGATCTATCAGTGGCATTTGACACTGCTGACCATGAGATGTTGGTGACTCACCTGCGGGACCATACTGGTGTTGGCAGTATTGTTCTTTAATGGTTCTGCTCTTTCCTGGACGGGAGGACCCAGCGGGTGGTGCTGGGGGACTGTTCTTCATCTCTATGGGATCTCATATGTGATGTGCCTCAGGGTTTTATTCCATCATCCTTCCTGTTCAACATGTACATGCAGCCTTTGGGTGAGGTTGTGAGAGGGCTTGGGGTTCAGTTAGATGAATATGTTGCTGAAACCCAACTTTGCCTCTCATTTCTTCTGGGAGGCGGGTAACAATGGTGACTAAGGACAGGCACTTGGTACTTGTCCCTCTCACAGCCCCCCGGACAGGTAATGTGGTGATCAAGAATGGGAGGGCGCCTGATCCAGGACTACTGCTGATTAATGCAAGGCCGGTTGTTAATAAATCTACAATGATCCGGGAGCTGATCTGGGATCAATCAGCCAACCTCTTGTGTATTGCAAAGACCTGGCTGGACAGTGAGTTGGCGCTGATTTTGGCTGACCTTGTTCTGGTCAGGTACTCTTTATAGCACGAACCTACACCAGAGGGGTGAGGAGGTGGTGTAGCTGTTATTTTTAACGATACCTGGTTTGTGAGGAGGTATCCAGTGCAAACTATCTTGGGCATAGAGCGTATCCATCTGGTGATTGATTTCTCTGGAGACAGAATGGGGCTGCTGATGATATACTGCGCACCTACCTGTACGACAGCATTCTTACACGCCCTAACTGAATTGGTGTCTGAGGTGGTCTTGCGATCCCCAAGGACTTTAGTCCACCAACATCCACACTGATGCCAATCTTGGGGGAGCGGAGCATGAGTTCATGGCCATCATGACAACCATGGGACTGTCTCAGAGGGTTGTGGGGCAAACTCATGATGGAGGAAATACCCTTGGCTTGATATTCTGCCCTGGTCTTGAGGCGGGGATCCGGTAGTGGGGGAGCTATTAACTATGCCCTTGTCATGGATGGATCATTATCTCCTCCAGGTCAGTCTCCTGGCACACGTCTGCCCCTGGAGAGGTGTAGAACCAGTTTGGTTGGTTTGCCCCCAGAGACTTATGGAAACAGAAAGGTTCCGGAATGCCCTAGGGGGAAATACCTCCCAATCTTGATGACCGTTCGCTCAACAACATCATTGTCTTCTGGAATAACTTGCTGACTGAGACCATTGACCGAATAGCTCCCAGGCGTCCACTTCCAAAATGCCAATGTCGCCTTGGTTTACAGAGGACCTGAGCTGGATGAAGCAGGAAAGACAGTGGTTGGAGTGATGGTGGCGCTGGACTCATGCTGAAGTCGACTAATTGCAGCATAAAGCTAGTTTAATAGTTTATGCTGTAGCGGTGTGGGCATCAAAAAAAGAATTCTTTTCTGCCCTCATAGCATCCACAAAGTCACATCCAGAAGAGCTTTTCTGGGTGGTGCAGTGGCTGCACTTATTAAAGTGGGTGAACCTGAGGTAGTGGAGGACCCACCGTGTCTGATTTGGAGACATGGCTGTTCCGCCGGGTGTTTGGCGAGGGAGTGGGAGGATGGGAGGGGGGATGGGTTGCAGGAAGGGCCTTTTTAGATCCACCTCAGTGTTTTATTGGATATTGTGTTGACCTTGTTTTATTGAGGTCTGAAAGTGGCCTCAATCTTGATCATTCTGCAGCACAGAAGAGACAAAAAAACAAGCAGGTATTAGAATTAGAACAAAATAGCACAAAAAACCAACCTAAAGCACCATATTATTTATTATACTACTCTTAATTTAACTGTAATTAAATGTTACAGTTAAAATTTAATAGAGTTAAACCTCACAGAGTGACATATCTAAATGCAGGGTTTCCTCTGAGGATTGTCCTCCTTGCACTCGCAGCTACCAGCAACGCCTCCCTCTGCCTTGTGTGCGGTCATATGGGGCCTTTCGGTTTGGGGTTTGGTGGTCATGGTCCTGCAATGCCATCGGTCTTACTTCCTTTTTGACCTCATAGCCTGGGGAAGCAGGCTGTCCTCCTCGCACTCACATAAGCCTTCTATTGCTGTTTGTTTCAGTCCAGCCTCCATTTTTGCATCAGTCTCCCATTATTAGGCCTACAGTCATGCAGGCTGGAGCTGAATGGCTGCAGTGCAAAACAGGTCATCTTATTAGGTTGTAGGTCTCCCCTCCTTTTCCTCCTCATGCAATTGAGTGAGAGTCTGCCTTCCAGTCACAACAGCCAGCAGTAACACCTCTCTGCTGTTGCATGCCATACCATCACTTCAGTTGGTGCCTTTCCTGTTTGCTTTGGTCCAGGCACCATTGGCATCTGTCTCCAATTTAGGGCATAAGACCATGCAGGCTGGAGCTGAAAGGCTGAAGTGCTGAACAGGCTGCCTTCTTGTTTTGTAGTTCTCCCCTCCTTCTCCTCCTCCTCCTCAGATTGAAAGTCCAGATCATCTTCTGGATCACAAGACTGTATGTCCTGAGTGCCTGGCTCAGAAAATGACACCTCATTTTGCAGAGGGAAGAAATGTCTGTTCATGCGCGGGAACGCAAGCCTTTCCAGGCTGGTGTTTGAGAGGCAGGTGTGTTTCTGTCCAATAATGTTTTCTGCACAGCTGAACACTCTCTCGGAAGGGACTGAACTGGGAAGGTATCTAAGATGTCCTACCGCTAGTTGGTATAGTGTAGGCCAGGCAACCCTTTGTTCTTGCCAGTACTCTAATGGTTCATAGTCTGGGTTGCCATGATAAAGGTGCTTACTGTAAGTCTTGAACAGTAACTCTGCCTCTTTCTTTGCACAGCAGACCTCCACTGTGTCTTAGACCACAGAGGATAGGCCACCGTCTCCATCTTTCTCGTGTGAAAGTGTCATCAGTCTTCCACTTTTGACTGGGACTCTTCTGCCGTGCTTTCTCAGAGGTTCATGATGGGTGGACGCACTGGATGATGATGGCGCATGGGAAGTCACCCCCGCTTACACTGTTTTGTTCACATGCCTGCTGTTGCAGTATTAGCTCCTGCACTTGTTGTTGTTGTTGTTGTTTATTGTTTAACCATAGGTCGTAACAAATATAAATACAAAATAAGGGTAAGCAAAATACGTAACAATATCATATAACAATTACAAGAAATAAAATAATGCATATCGGTTCCTATGGACTATGAGTGTAAGCTAACACCTGCTATAGCCTAATTGAAAAGGAAGCTTACTTGGGTATAACTCATCCTTGGGTGAGTAAACCCGACCCATAATGAGGACCCCTCAGCTGCAAGATCAGTTCCAGCCTTATCCTTCCCAGGGGTTACACAGATCAGCACTCAACCCCCAGGAGTAATCTACTTCAAATAGAACTGCCTTACCCTTCTCGGGGCTNTAAGCTGCTCCAGGAGAGATTCCAGATTATCCCAAGAAACCCTGCATTTTGATTACCACCTCCTTTGGTGGTGATTACCACCTCCAGGTTTGGTGCATCCTCCCTTTTTCATGCTGCTCATTTGTAGTGAGGGTCAAGTGAAAGGGAAAACCGGCTATAGCTTGCCTCTTTCATTTTTGAAAGGTAGGGGCTGGCATTGAGTCCCTCCAGCAATTTCCTTTCCAGTCATGCTGCAGCACCCCTCCCTGCCCACCTCTGCAAAATCTGGTGCTATTTGCGTGGTTTTTCTTTCCAGCAAGTGAGAGATGCATCTGTGCTGCTCTATAAGTTTTTTGCTCCATGAAATGTCACAACAGTGTTACCATGTCCTTCATAAGCATCCATTGCATTGTAGATATATGGGTCTCCACATCCTTTCTTAGTGGTTCTGTCCCATACAGGTCCAGGTTCTGGATGGCCTTCACTTATACCAACAGCCTCTGTATCAGGAGGAAAGTTGAATTCCACCTTGTCTTCACTTCCTGAATCATATTTTGAGGTGGCAGGGACAATCAAGCTTGGACCTCCCTGAGTTCTTGTCTTGCTGTGCCGGAATGGTGAAAATGTCCACAAAGACATTGACATCTGGCAACGAGCTCCTCTACCTCTTGGTCAGTGACGTGCTTTCCTTCAGATTCTTTCTTCCTCCATAACTTCTGCACCACTAGGTTGATGCTGTGCACAAGGCATAGGACTTGAGTAAGATTAGATTGCCGCACTGTGTTTGAACTATTCTTGCCGTGTTGGTCCCAAAAATAGGTCTTAGAGATAAAGTAGTGTAGAGATATCTTTTATTGGACCAACTTAGGTTGGTGGAGGTTTGCAAGCTTTCGTACCTGTTGGGTCCATAGATGTTGTAAGACCTGGCTGTTCTGCTGGGCCTTCAGGGAAGGGGGGGGAAGTGGAGGGGGTTATTCTTGAAGCGGTTATGTCCNCTATTAACTATGCCCTTGTCATGGATGGATCATTATCTCCTCCAGGTCAGTCTCCTGGCACACGTCTGCCCCTGGAGAGGTGTAGAACCAGTTTGGTTGGTTTGCCCCCAGAGACTTATGGAAACAGAAAGGTTCCGGAATGCCCTAGGGGGAAATACCTCCCAATCTTGATGACCGTTCGCTCAACAACATCATTGTCTTCTGGAATAACTTGCTGACTGAGACCATTGACCGAATAGCTCCCAGGCGTCCACTTCCAAAATGCCAATGTCGCCTTGGTTTACAGAGGACCTGAGCTGGATGAAGCAGGAAAGACAGTGGTTGGAGTGATGGTGGCGCTGGACTCATGCTGAAGTCGACTAATTGCAGCATAAAGCTAGTTTAATAGTTTATGCTGTAGCGGTGTGGGCATCAAAAAAAGAATTCTTTTCTGCCCTCATAGCATCCACAAAGTCACATCCAGAAGAGCTTTTCTGGGTGGTGCAGTGGCTGCACTTATTAAAGTGGGTGAACCTGAGGTAGTGGAGGACCCACCGTGTCTGATTTGGAGACATGGCTGTTCCGCCGGGTGTTTGGCGAGGGAGTGGGAGGATGGGAGGGGGGATGGGTTGCAGGAAGGGCCTTTTTAGATCCACCTCAGTGTTTTATTGGATATTGTGTTGACCTTGTTTTATTGAGGTCTGAAAGTGGCCTCAATCTTGATCATTCTGCAGCACAGAAGAGACAAAAAAACAAGCAGGTATTAGAATTAGAACAAAATAGCACAAAAAACCAACCTAAAGCACCATATTATTTATTATACTACTCTTAATTTAACTGTAATTAAATGTTACAGTTAAAATTTAATAGAGTTAAACCTCACAGAGTGACATATCTAAATGCAGGGTTTCCTCTGAGGATTGTCCTCCTTGCACTCACAGCTACCAGCAACGCCTCCCTCTGCCTTGTGTGCGGTCATATGGGGCCTTTCGGTTTGGGGTTTGGTGGTCATGGTCCTGCAATGCCATCGGTCTTACTTCCTTTTTGACCTCATAGCCTGGGGAAGCAGGCTGTCCTCCTCGCACTCACATAAGCCTTCTATTGCTGTTTGTTTCAGTCCAGCCTCCATTTTTGCATCAGTCTCCCATTATTAGGCCTACANGCTGGTGGGGGTAGTCAATGCATCTCTGTGGGAGGACAGGGTCCCAAGGTGCCTCAAGGAGGCCATGGTATGATCTGTACTCAAGAAGCCATCTCTTGATGTTGACTCCCTTGCCAGATATCCACCAATCTCTAACCTTCCCTTTTTAGGGAAGGTTATTGAATGGGTAGTGACTCAGCAGCTTCAGGGGAATCTGGATCAGATCAGTTTTCTGAACCCCTCACAGTCTGGCTTTCATCTGGGTTATGGCAGTGAGACTGCATTGGTGGCCTTGGTTGATGACCTTTGATGTGAGTGAGATCAGGGTCCATCAACTCTTCTGCTTTTGTTAGATCTATCAGTGGCATTTGACACTGCTGACCATGAGATGTTGGTGACTCACCTGCGGGACCATACTGGTGTTGGCAGTATTGTTCTTTAATGGTTCTGCTCTTTCCTGGACGGGAGGACCCAGCGGGTGGTGCTGGGGGACTGTTCTTCATCTCTACGGGATCTCATATGTGATGTGCCTCAGGGTTTTATTCCATCATCCTTCCTGTTCAACATGTACATGCAGCCTTTGGGTGAGGTTGTGAGAGGGCTTGGGGTTCAGTTAGATGAATATGTTGCTGAAACCCAACTTTGCCTCTCATTTCTTCTGGGAGGCGGGTAACAATGGTGACTAAGGACAGGCACTTGGTACTTGTCCCTCTCACAGCCCCCCGGACAGGTAATGTGGTGATCAAGAATGGGAGGGCGCCTGATCCAGGACTACTGCTGATTAATGCAAGGCCGGTTGTTAATAAATCTACAATGATCCGGGAGCTGATCTGGGATCAATCAGCCAACCTCTTGTGTATTGCAAAGACCTGGCTGGACAGTGAGTTGGCGCTGATTTTGGCTGACCTTGTTCTGGTCAGGTACTCTTTATAGCACGAACCTACACCAGAGGGGTGAGGAGGTGGTGTAGCTGTTATTTTTAACGATACCTGGTTTGTGAGGAGGTATCCAGTGCAAACTATCTTGGGCATAGAGCGTATCCATCTGGTGATTGATTTCTCTGGAGACAGAATGGGGCTGCTGATGATATACTGCGCACCTACCTGTACGACAGCATTATTACACGCCCTAACTGAATTGGTGTCTGAGGTGGTCTTGCGATCCCCAAGGACTTTAGTCCACCAACATCCACACTGATGCCAATCTTGGGGGAGCGGAGCATGAGTTCATGGCCATCATGACAACCATGGGACTGTCTCAGAGGGTTGTGGGGCAAACTCATGATGGAGGAAATACCCTTGGCTTGATATTCTGCCCTGGTCTTGAGGCGGGGATCCGGTAGTGGGGGAGCTATTAACTATGCCCTTGTCATGGATGGATCATTATCTCCTCCAGGTCAGTCTCCTGGCACACGTCTGCCCCTGGAGAGGTGTAGAACCAGTTTGGTTGGTTTGCCCCCAGAGACTTATGGAAACAGAAAGGTTCCGGAATGCCCTAGGGGGAAATACCTCCCAATCTTGATGACCGTTCGCTCAACAACATCATTGTCTTCTGGAATAACTTGCTGACTGAGACCATTGACCGAATAGCTCCCAGGCGTCCACTTCCAAAATGCCAATGTCGCCTTGGTTTACAGAGGACCTGAGCTGGATGAAGCAGGAAAGACAGTGGTTGGAGTGATGGTGGCGCTGGACTCATGCTGAAGTCGACTAATTGCAGCATAAAGCTAGTTTAATAGTTTATGCTGTAGCGGTGTGGGCATCAAAAAAAGAATTCTTTTCTGCCCTCATAGCATCCACAAAGTCACATCCAGAAGAGCTTTTCTGGGTGGTGCAGTGGCTGCACTTATTAAAGTGGGTGAACCTGAGGTAGTGGAGGACCCACCGTGTCTGATTTGGAGACATGGCTGTTCCGCCGGGTGTTTGGCGAGGGAGTGGGAGGATGGGAGGGGGGATGGGTTGCAGGAAGGGCCTTTTTAGATCCACCTCAGTGTTTTATTGGATATTGTGTTGACCTTGTTTTATTGAGGTCTGAAAGTGGCCTCAATCTTGATCATTCTGCAGCACAGAAGAGACAAAAAAACAAGCAGGTATTAGAATTAGAACAAAATAGCACAAAAAACCAACCTAAAGCACCATATTATTTATTATACTACTCTTAATTTAACTGTAATTAAATGTTACAGTTAAAATTTAATAGAGTTAAACCTCACAGAGTGACATATCTAAATGCAGGGTTTCCTCTGAGGATTGTCCTCCTTGCACTCACAGCTACCAGCAACGCCTCCCTCTGCCTTGTGTGCGGTCATATGGGGCCTTTCGGTTTGGGGTTTGGTGGTCATGGTCCTGCAATGCCATCGGTCTTACTTCCTTTTTGACCTCATAGCCTGGGGAAGCAGGCTGTCCTCCTCGCACTCACATAAGCCTTCTATTGCTGTTTGTTTCAGTCCAGCCTCCATTTTTGCATCAGTCTCCCATTATTAGGCCTACAATCATGCAGGCTGAAGCTGAATGGCTGCAGTGCAAAACAGGTCATCTTATTAGGTTGTAGGTCTCCCCTCCGTTTCCTCCTCATGCAATTGAGTGAGAGTCTGCCTTCCAGTCACAACAGCCAGCAGTAACACCTCTCTGCTGTTGCATGCCATACCATCACTTCAGTTGGTGCCTTTCCTGTTTGCTTTGGTCCAGGCACCATTGGCATCTGTCTCCAATTTAGGGCATAAGACCATGCAGGCTGGAGCTGAAAGGCTGAAGTGCTGAACAGGCTGCCTTCTTGTTTTGTAGTTCTCCCCTCCTTCTCCTCCTCCTCCTCAGATTGAAAGTCCAGATCATCTTCTGGATCACAAGACTGTATGTCCTGAGTGCCTGGCTCAGAAAATGACACCTCATTTTGCAGAGGGAAGAAATGTCTGTTCATGCGCGGGAACGCAAGCCTTTCCAGGCTGGTGTTTGAGAGGCAGGTCTGTTTCTGTCCAAGAATGTTTTCTGCACAGCTGAACACTCTCTCGGAAGGGACTGAACTGGGAAGGTATCTAAGATGTCCTACCGCTAGTTGGTATAGTGTAGGCCAGGCAACCCTTTGTTCTTGCCAGTACTCTAATGGTTCATAGTCTGGGTTGCCATGATAAAGGTGCTTACTGTAAGTCTTGAACAGTAACTCTGCCTCTTTCTTTGCACAGCAGACCTCCACTGTGTCTTAGACCACAGAGGATAGGCCACCGTCTCCATCTTTCTCGTGTGAAAGTGTCATCAGTCTTCCACTTTTGACTGGGACTCTTCTGCCGTGCTTTCTCAGAGGTTCATGATGGGTGGACGCACTGGATGATGATGGCGCATGGGAAGTCACCCCCGCTTACACTGTTTTGTTCACATGCCTGCTGTTGCAGTATTAGCTCCTGCACTTGTTGTTGTTGTTGTTGTTTATTGTTTAACCATAGGTCGTAACAAATATAAATACAAAATAAGGGTAAGCAAAATACGTAACAATATCATATAACAATTACAAGAAATAAAATAATGCATATCGGTTCCTTTGGACTATGAGTGTAAGCTAACACCTGCTATAGCCTAATTGAAAAGGAAGCTTACTTGGGTATAACTCATCCTTGGGTGAGTAAACCCGACCCATAATGAGGACCCCTCAGCTGCAAGATCAGTTCCAGCCTTATCCTTCCCAGGGGTTACACAGATCAGCACTCAACCCCCAGGAGTAATCTACTTCAAATAGAACTGCCTTACCCTTCTCGGGGCTTATGTTGGCAGCACTTAACCCCTGAATATAGCAAGGAAAAGGAACAAGCCTTGCCCTTCTTGGGGCTTGTGGTGGCAGCACTTGGCCGTTGGTGGTGGGCAGGTATAAATGAAAATTTAATCTTGCCCTTTTCGGGGCTTATGTCGGCAGCACTTTACCCCTGCAATTAAATGGGTATCTAAATTAAGGGCGGGAGTACCCAAGGGGTTACCTTTTAACTATAAAGAGACATGAAATGCTAACTTGGTCGACAGATCAGAGCAGGCATGAGGTAATAAACAGATAAACAAGCTTATTCCCAGCACTACCACTCACTCACTCAAGTCCACTGTAACTGACAAATATATACAATCAAATATGACTAATAGACTGAATAAAGAAAGCTTATCTGTCCCCTTTCGATTAGCAATACAATAAGGCGACTTCACAGTCCAAGAAACTAGTAGTAAAGGACTTTCAAGAAGATAAACAAAAGCTACCAGCGATATCCTTGAAATCCAGAAAATTTTGCCTTCAGCGGACAGCTTGCGTAATATAGGATGCAGTATCTTTTATATCCTGAGATGAAGTGCTTGTTAACACATACATAACAAGAGCTCTATTGAAGCTTCTGGAAATCTTTGGGTAAATGGCAGCAAGTATTTTCCCCTCAAGGAGTCATAGAGATGGCACGATAAAAAAATATGGGAAACTGTCTCGACCGCTGAATGGTCGAATGGGCATACCCTGTCCAAGAAGGGAGTTCCTTGAATCCGCCCCTCAAGAACCCGGGAGGGGAGGGAATTTGCACGGGCCCTAAAGATGAGCCTCTTGGCTCTAATTGTAATAGGGGCACCCAGATAGGCGGGGATCTGTTCCTGCGCAGGCATCCATGTCAAGTAGGAGCTAACATGAGGAGAGGAGTTAATGGCAGCTATTTCTGTCTGCCTATTGATATCGTTTGCTCTTATCTGGATTTCTTTCCAAATCGCTCCTGTTGTTTTATGTCCCAGGTACTCAACTGAGAGTCCTATGGAGTGTAGATAAGAGCAAATTTTCTGTTGCCAGGGACTGGCCCATGCATCCTTCAGCATCTCTTTAATGAGCTCAGAGGTACAGACATAGTGGATTTTCCACCAGAATTTTAAGGCGGATTCAATGGCTAGTTGGGCCCAGCCTTTCTGTCCTAGTTCCAACCAGAGCATGGCTTGGGGGATACCAATTGGATTG
>QEPC01002545.1:420794-440433 GCA_003113815.1 Sphenodon punctatus | reverse complement strand
CGGACCACGGAAAGGGGAGTTGGCGCCGCTTATTATGGGAATCCGCACAAGTTTTGCTTCCGTTTGCCAGTTCCGATGCCGCGATACCATTAGCGACAAACCGCAGCCGCAGTCTTCAGAAAGCTGCCTCTGCCGAACCGTGCCACGATGTGCGGAATAGGGGTTTCCATCAGTAAAAGCTGCCGCGGCGGTATGCCGCTACAGCCCTAGTCTGAACCATTCAGGCAGCACAGAGAACAAAGCACGTTATTTCGTACTTTGGATTTTCTCTGTAACTGTCGGTCAGGCTTTTTTCAATTTTTGAATGAGTATTTGAACTGGATTCACCTGTCTGCTGTGATTAAATGCAGGAGAAATTATATTTATTATTCTAGGATTAAAAAGAACCTTTGGTTTAAGCGAGGAGTTATGGCCCTTACAAAATCAAGCAATGCTCCAAAAAGCATGGAAATTGTGAGCTACGTCTCCTGCCTTAACTTCCATGCCATGTAAGCAGTAAAGACATTGTACAGTCTCACATACTGTGCTCGCTTACAAGTTCAGCTCCATGCACCCACACTTTTCCTTGGTCTTTCAACCCAAATCCTCTTCCTCTGCAGGTTGGGGGGCAACACTGAAGCTGGGGACAGCAAGCTCCTCCCCGTTCCAATATTATGGACTTGATCCATGTTTCCACTTTTGCCACTATTTCTCCTTCATTGATAGCTCCCCTCTCAGCAGCAGCTGTTCCTCAAACCTTGACCCTGAACAAAGAGCACCCATCTCTCAGCCTCTCCCCCCCACATATAGCCCCCTAGCACCTAGGTAATCACTCCCCATAAAACACTGCTCCTCACCCTTGGCTGCCCACCAGTCTTGTCTGTCGATACACATCACTCATCTCTCTGGCTTCTACCTTCCCAGCACCTGTGCCCAGTGCTGATATATACACTTCCCCCCCAACCCAAGCCTGCCCCACAGGCTTTTCCATGCAGACACATCACCTATTTCTCAGCCTTCTCCTCCATAAAACACTCCCCCAGCTGCTGGCTGCCCCCTCATGATATAAACAACTCCCCCACTGTCTGGTCTCCCTGTACACATCCCGCATCCATCAGCCTTGCGTGACTGACAGTGGCACCTGGAGTGCTGGGGAGCTGCATAGGTGGGGACCTATGCAGCTCCCCAGCACTCCAGGTGCCACTGTCAGTCACGCAACTGGGGGAAACTGAGTCACAGGCAACCTAGACTCTGTTTCCCCCAATTGCATGACAGTGGTGCCCAACGTGGAGATGTGAGCTAGACCACATACTCAGAGTAGTGTGAATTTGCAAATCAACAGCTGTTTACCAATGTCTCAGGAAGGTGAGACAGGGGTTTCCTGATTTGATTACACAATCTCATTCATGTAATGCCTTTTACATGCAACGAGTTTTCAGTTCTCAGCTTACCCTGCTTACATGTTGCATTAACCATTTCCTTTACATACATATTACATATGTTTTACATGTATCCCATGATCCATCCCCTCATGACAAATTCCCTCTCCTGTGGGCTCCCAGTAGTGCTTTTCCATTGCTTGCAGCTTGTTCAGAATGCGGCAGCATGGCTGTTTACTGGTTTGAATTGCCATGATCATATTATTCCTCCACTTCATTCTCTACCTTGGCTGGCTGTAGAGTGACTGATTGGATTTAAAATTGTGCTGCTGGTTTTCAGGGTCCTGATCGGCCAAGTTCCTGGTTTTTCATTTAGCACGGAAAACCAAAGAAAAACAAGGAATTCCCATTTTCCCTGAGAAAAATGTGAAATTCCAGGTTTTCTGGGGAATTTCTGCCTGCAAAAACTCAGTGGTGGCTGCGACGGCAGTAGAAATTTAAAGGAGGTGGAAGCTCTGTGGTGGTTCTGGTGTGCTCGTGTCTGAGAGAAGAGATTCGGCATGAGAAGAACACAAACATCTCTGGCTTTTGGCGAGGCCGAGGTATGTTGGGGTCCGTGCCGGGGCTGGCGGAGAGGACAAGGTTAGAGCAACACGCGCACACACCCACCCCTGAAGAGGGAGAGACATGGGGCTCTGTGCCGGGGGGGGGGGACTGGCTGGTGTAGGACATTGTTTTATTTTGTTATTCGAGTGACAGTGAAAACTAGTGCATCAAATTGTCGCAAAAAATGAATAATTGGCAATAAACACTTTCTAATTTTAGCGGGGAAAAAAAATAAATCACAAATTTTGGGATTTTATCAGAGGATTTAATATTTTTCCTCCCAGAAAATTTCAATTTTTTTGGCAGAGAGATCTAGGAACGCTACTGATTGGTCTAGGCCCTTGCTATAGTCGAGACCTATTCCTGGGGCCTCGCGCTGATGGGTGTCTGTGCTCAGACGCCACCTGCTGTTTGCAGATCCTGCCATCGCATATTACGTTAGTGGACAATGAGGCCTTTGCTGTGGCAGGTCCCTCAGTTTTGAACTTGCTCCTTACCCTAAAAAAGCACCTGAACTCTTATTTATTCTCCAGGTGGTTTTAGGATCCACTGCCATTTCCTCTATGTCATCTGTCCTCCCACCTTTACCTTCCACTTTAAAATTATTTTAAACTGATTTTATATGTTTTTTATATTTTTATTACTATAAAGCACTTGAGTGCCATTTAAAAGTAAGGGAGTGCTATAAAAACAGTATTATTTATTATTAAATTAATTATTATTGTATATTAATTGGTACATTTATTGATATGGAACCGCACATTTATTTCAGTCTTCTCTTTCTCCTTCCCTACTGCAGAGAGAAAAGAAGAGACTCAAGAAGCGACAGGGACCCCAGCGGCTGCAGCCCCAGCTTTAATCTTGGACATGGATGAGGAAGCCAAGTGTCCCATCTGCTTGGAGTATCTGACTGACCCGGTGAGCGTGGAATGTGGTCACAGCTTCTGCCGAGTCTGCATCACCAACTACTGTAAGACCTGGACAGAGTACGGGCCCCTGAAATGTCCCCTCTGCAAAGCAGACATTCAGGAAAACAACCTACGGATCAACTGGCAGCTGAGAAACCTCGTGGAGAAAATCCAAGCAAATAGGGTAAGTCTCAGGAAACAGACTCTGTGCATGAGACACGGGAAAGCCCTGGATCTGTTCTGAGAGGAGGATGGAAAAATGTCTGCGTGGGGATTGCGAGAGATCCCCAGAGCGCAGAGCGCACCATGATGCTCATCGGAAACGCTGCCCAGAAAAGAGCTAAAACAAATATCTGCAACAAATCTCATGTTCAGTGAATTTGCCTGCTTCAATCTGGATCTGGCAAAGTGAATAATCACTAGGGATTTGGTTCCCGATTTGTCTGAGATCTGGTTTGGGCATTTCGGTCCAGTTATTTGGTATCTGGATCATTGGGTAGTTTGGGCTTCATTCTGGCTCTACTGGGAACATGCAGCAGACAGAACAAAGTAACCAAAATGATGAAATAACCAAACTACAGAAAGAGCAGAAATGCAAATCTGTTTCAGCTGGGAATATTGATTTGGATATGGGGGGGGGGGCTATCCAAAAGCGAGAGCAATATCCACAAACACAAAATCCAGTATTATACAGCTCAGCTGCACCCACAAATACAAATATGAGGTAAGAAGTTTTCATTGTTGAGTAGGATATTTCTCAGAGAATTAAGATACCAATATCTTCATCCCTTTTTGAATCTCTAGTCAGAAAAGGTACTTTTTGCAGTCTCTGTCATTATCTTTTTACAAATTACTTTCACATGGTAACTTTTAGCATTTTAAAAAGAGTAGGAAAAAGATACTCGTGAATCCAAAAATTCTTAATGCTGGGCCTTGAGTGTGGGACGATGGCTGTTGGTAAAAGTGCGAAAGCTTTTCGGCCACGTGGGTCTCTTCCTCAGGCTTATATTAGGGCTGAAACAAGATGTGGCCAAACAGGGCGGCTGGTGGGTTCCAAGGCTGGTTGGGTGAAGGGTGGGGCCAGAAATAAGCGGAGACAACACAACCTTAGGCCTTTGGCGTGGCTTAACCCAGCAGCAAGGAGTTACGAAGGGTTAACACTGGAGGTGTGTGAGTGCAAGAGAGAGAGTCTAAGTGTGTGCATGAGGGGAAGAGGGAGAGAGAGTGTGTGTCTCTGTGTGAGAGAATGTGTGTGTGTGTGAAGGAGAGAGAGAGTTTGTGTGTTGTGAACGCCTCAAACCTTTTTGGGGAAGTAGCTAGGACGGGTCCACAAAATTAACTCTCACACACACCTGGCTGTACTAGACAATTTATGTTTTGGGGTCTAACACCCCAAATAGAACTTAAGGCCCTCCAGCCTCCACATCTCCTCTTACAGCTGGCCTGTTCCACCGAGTAGGGGCTTCTCCCAACTAGTGGGTCCCCAGCATGAACTTAGCCCCGAACATAAACATAAAGTTCTCCCCCAACGGGGCACATGAAGTCCAGGTACTGGAAAACATAAATCTTCGGCCTTATGGCGATTGAAATAAAGAAAACTCACCTGGTCTCTCACACTGTCTGTGATGTTTCCAAGTCCTGGTTCCTGCAGAGGGGTTGGTTTCTCGGGAGCTTCCTAGAGGTACGTCTTCTCGCTTCAAGCTCCTGCTGGACACTATATGTTCCTGGCTGGGCCACTTCCTTTTATTCAGGAGGCCATGCCTCCTAGCCACTAGCTTCCTGTCGGTGGCCATTTTGTGGAGACTCGGCAACCATTTTACATTTCAATAGCCCTTTATGGCCCTACTCTGCCACATGTGTGTGAGAGAGAATCTGTGTGTGAGTGTGTTTGTGACACACACAGATAGAGACAGAGACGACAAAGACAGAGAGAGAGATCTGTGTGTGAAAGAATCTGTGAGTGAGTGTGTGAGGGGGAGAGAATGTGTGTGTGAGTGTGTGTGAGAGGGAGAATTGTTCAAATGTTTCTCAGGATGATGTGGGTGTGTTACCTTACCCCCAATGTTTTTATGTGCAAACTTGTCCAAATGTTTTTCAGGATAACTTGAGTGTGTTTGTTACACACCCCCCCCCCCAAATGTTCTTATGTGCAATGCTGTTCACAGGTTTCTGAGGTTGTGCCAGGGGCTCCCACAGGAGCAGAGACAGATATATCCCCTGGTTGGGGAATAAGAGATAGGGGGAGGGATGGGAATAGATCCTATGCGGTCAAGGGAGGGAGCCCAACAAACATATGATAGCAATGCACACATAAACACACTCTCGCACAAGAAATGGGGCATGCCATGCCCCCGCCCCTAAAAAAGCCAACATTGTGTGTGCCCATCTATGCAAGGCCAGCCCCTGTCCCCAGTGCACACACATTAATCTGAAAGAAACATATTTGCTCCCATGCTGGTCACACCTTTGGCAAAGTTCTTGACCCCCCCTCGCCCCCCTAGACCCCCCCCTCGCCTCCCTAGACAAAGCACTGACTGGAGAAAGAAGGCTAGAAAGTGTGCGACAGTCACTCAATTACAAGTTAAACACAATGTACCCCAACCCCAGGGCCACAACAAGCTAGCTGCAGCATGCACGGCAGAGTAGAGCAGAATGGCACATTGCTATTACATGGTGCAGGAGTCCCCCACCCCCCGATTAAGAAACCAAGGCAAAACACTGCATAAAAGACAGAAACCTGATTTTCACACACACCCTGGCACTGCATCTCTTTTCACAACAGTAGCCAGCATGATGGCACATTGGTTGGCTTTGGATGGGCCCTGCGCAGAAGTGTCCCCAATTAAGAAGCCAAGCAAGGAAGAAAAAAACAACCAAGTCAACAGTAAACGAGCTTGCAAGCAAGACAGAAGCCCCCGACCCAGGGCACCTCCTTATATTTAACAAAGCACAGCACCTTGCTTAGCACAGCACCATGCTAACTTGAACAGCCCAGGTAGGCAAGGGGAGTCACTGCCAGACACAGAGACCACTCATCATTCCCAGCACTGAAGCCAGACCTCCTTTTGTGCCAAGTTGCAGCCAACCAAATTTTAGCATGAGGAGGCAGCAGTGTAACTGGCAACAAATTATTATTGTATTTTTATTATCCACTGTCGCAGACAAAACCCTGGGCAACAAAGCAGTTCTGTTGCAATGTAAAAGCATCTAATGAAACCAGACAGGGAGCATTCATGCAAAGACTAGCCATTAGTGAAGTGAACCAGCATGTGGCATGGCCTTCTTGCAGAAAAGCCTGCCACAAGATCCCACCAAACTGCAAGGGCAGGGCCATTTTTAAATGCAAGGAACATTCCAGCAAAGATTGGAAACCCTTCCATCCAAGCCCCTAGCGTTCCCCCCCCAACAAAGAACAGAAAGCAGACAGTTTATGTGGAAAACAGCCAAGAAAGGGACCAATTTTAAACAAGAGTAGCCATGGCCAGTGGGGCCCCCAGAATATAGCCACAGCCTTTGTACATGCTTGGGGGGGTTGGGAGAAGAGGGGGGAAACCAGTAGTGCACATGCAAACACAGAACAAGCAGACCAAACCAGATCTTAAGCCAACCATATTATATGAAGTCCTTAGCACACCACAATGGCAGCAGCATGGAGTTCCACTTGTTCCCCCCCAAACATGCTTCACAGCTCTGTTGCAGCCCCATTTCCCCAAGTGTTTCCCAGCCCCATCCCATCCCTTATCCCAGCCCCATTTCCCCCATTCCTCCACTTCCCCCCTTCCATTCCCCAGTGTTTCTCTCTCCCAGACCACCCCCACCCAGTGACCCAAATAAAAACTATGCCTAATGTGTCTAGAAAATCACCCAGGTGACAGGCATGGGGATTTTAAATAAAACAATTGTAAAGTCTCCTCTGTGTGTCCAGTCTGGGGTAGAAGAAATCAAGGCCAAGCAGCAGCAGCAGCCAGGCAAACACTCCTTTCTGCAGTAACACCACCAACCAACAAGATAGCACAGGTGGCCGGCCCAGTATGCCAAAAAATCCCACTCCACGCTCTCTTAAGCCCTCCCCTGGGGGTGGTTAACGGTTGTTGCTGCCAGGCAGCCTCCAGCTACGCACAGTCACACACTGCTTGTGCATTTGGGTCTGCCACCCAGACAGCTTCCAGCACAGCAGCCCAAAGGGATCTGTGAAACACTGCTCCTAGGTGATGAGAAAGGCTAATTGTTTTTTCCCATACACCACGCTTGGGCTCTAAGTCCAGCCACCTAAAGTGCTAATTACGATTGTGTCCCTTAAGGAACTCCTTAGCTTTAGCAGGCATACACCACCTTGCCCAAGGGCTGGCCAGCCGCCAGCCCCCCTCGGCTCCTCCTCCCGCGCTGCTGGACTGGGCTCCTCCTCCTGGTTGGCCTCAACCTGTGCATGTGCACAAAATTTCATGTTTGTGCATGCGCAGTGAGACCCCCAACACTCAGAAGTGTGTAAAGGGAGGGAGAGCGAGCTGCTGCCCCTCCCCCCTGAAAGCAGCAGTTGCACAACCGGGTCTGGACTTTGGGTCAGGTCCCCACCCTTTTCACTTTTTTTAGAGCATATTGTGTTACATGGGGGAATCAGGGGCCAGGAGGGGCAGTGCCCCTGATGCCCTTGGAGGTGCACTGCACCTGTTGCCAAAACAGAAAATCTCATAAGAAATCTCAGTTCCCAATACTGTCTCAGTCAAATTGAGAACCTCTCAGTACTCAGCAATGTCTTATACCAACACAATACCACATTTCTTGCATGCCATTTTCTCTTGTACTTCCTTGTCACTGATTGGATGGTACACAGATTTCTTTACTAATCTGAAATCCATTGCAGATACACAGATTTCTTTACTAATCTAAAATCCATTGCAGATAGCAAAGGGAACAAAAATTCTGATTGGAGGCACTGGAGTGGAGGTTAAAGGGCTTTGAGGGGAGGCTAAGGGGTGGGCTATTTACAAAGCAATTGGCTCAGAAGTGCAAAAACAACAAACCCAGAAATAAATCTGGTAACCTTGGCAATGCAGTAGACGAACAGTATGTAGTAAACAGTAAGTGGAAAGTCGGTAACTTGGGGCGGTATCTCATGGTATGGCAAGAATTGAGAAATCACATCGGTATGGGGAAATCAGGAAATCGATCCCAGTTCCCAATATGGTGAAATTACTTATGAATAAAAATGTTGCTGCTTGTTTCAACCATAGTACAGTATGTTCTGATTTGTTACTTGCCTGATGAAGAGTCCTGTGTGGCCCAAAACCTACTAGCGCATCCTCCCCAACAGGAGTTGCTCCAATAAAAGATCACCTGAATGACTTGTCTCCGCCACGGCTCAGCTGAGCACAATCAAACATGTTCTAGTTTGGTTCCTGAGCCCGCTGTCCCCTTAGGACTAACACTTGCCTCTACCCAACGAGGCTGCCATGGCTCCTTGCAAACACTTATCCCCCTGCTCCTGCAAGGACTCTGTAGCAGAATGATGTCTTGCCCAGGGTAAGTCAGTCAGGATCAGGACCCAAAACACAAGAGCCCCATCGGGAATTACCTCTGCTTGTCCATTTATTTGCATGCCTCCGCCATATGTCTCTCTATACAGCACAACCCCAGGCTCCCAGTTTCTGTCCTTTCCCAGTTAGCCTCTAGATAGGGCTTCACTTCCCAGTTACAGCTCCTTAGACTCACCAGTTTGTTCAGCCTCTCTCAGCAGCTTTCAGCCTTAGCAACAGCCTTTCACTGACTCTGCGCCTCACAAATCCAGGCATCCTGCAATCCCTTCTGGCTGTACTCCCTCCAAGTCAGAGAACCCTCCCAGGGCTCTTGCTTCCTTCCTCTAGCACTGAGCCACCCTCAGACTTGAGTTCACAAGGGCTGGCTAGAGCCACGCCCTCACACAGCTGCAGCTCCTAATTAAGCACTGTCCCACCTGTCTGCAGCACCTGTAGCTCTGCCAGTGCTCCTCACACGCAGGCACTAACTGTTTTAAAGGCTCAGCTGCCTCAAAGGACTCTGGCCTGTTACAGACTCATCATGACTTGGTCACCATACAGTCATATTCCCAAAGTTAACAAAGTAACTGAAATACTGAATAATGGAAAACAAAGAACATTCAAATAATCCAACCCTCACCCAAGTCTGTTATGTCAGCCTTCCATAGAACATAATGGGTGCCCATTATTTCAAAACTCACAGCTCCACAGAAACTAATGAACTTGTGTTGTTTTCAGACAGCATTGTGACAGGACAAAACAAGCCCTGGTGAAGGAAAGCGCAGTTGCCAAGCTAGCTTAGCACAAACTGGACTGAGAATCCAAAGTTAGAAACTCGGTTCATCATCTCCAGAAAATGCCCCAAGCCAGCAGGTTTCCCTAGAGGTTAAGCTGTGGGTTTCTCTTCCAGATGAGGAAATCTCCAATTCCAGCGGAGGAACACATTACTGGAAGGGATCTTCAAGGGAAGGACAGTGCTTGCTCTGGATCCGACACAAGGTTGGTAATTTCAGGAGCACTGAACAGTAGGAGACGGCTAACACAAAGTAAAACAGGAGCGGGGGAGCTGTATTGCTCCGTGGGCTGGGGCAGTGGGAGGGGACAGTCCACCAAGACAATCCAGGGTCACAGGGCAGACAGGCTGCTGGCAGAGGATGGGATGTGCTGGGTGTGCGAGGCCAGGAGGTAAGGCCAACTGAAGCAGGGGCCCAATGGATCCACCCAACAGTGAGCTCACTCACTCACTCATTCGGTGGATGGGTGAGCTCTGCCCCGCCCACCCACAGAGTGCTCTAGCTGCCATGATGCCACCAGGCCCCACCCCCTTGCAGCCTCCATGCCTCATGTCTCCACTCGGCTGGTTCCATTTCCCAGCCTCATGAACTCTGCATGCCCTCACCTCGCTCCTGAGATCCCAGCATCCTCGTCCTGACAGCCCCTGCATGCTCCGCAGCCCTGGAGTGCCCCACGCCCCTCCCTGCTGATACCTCCCTGTCTGGCCGGCAGATTGCTCCGTGGGCCAGAACAAAAGGGCTGCAGAGAAGAGCTGAAACTGAATCTTGCTATTCTCTCAATTCTTGCCGAGAGACAAGCTTCTTGATGAGAATCGAGGGGGAAAATGGGAATAGAGAAAAGTCCCAATCTTGACAGTTTCTTGTCAAGATCCCCACCCCTCCAACAATGACCATTTATTTGAAAACACCATGTTTTAAAACTGTCTTTAATTTTTTTTAAAATAATATTAAAGAGAAGATTAAATGGTCCTAAAGCATGAATAACATGACCCAATATGGAGACTTGAACTAAATATTCATCTTTATAGCCAAGGTCCTAGCAAACTAGACCCTGAACTCCTGCCTACTTAGAGAAAACTGGACAGAGTGGCCAGAAGTCTAAACCTATTGGTAAACGCAGGACAATACAAAATTTTAAATAAATTAATTTTTTTAAGGGGTGAGGGGGGAACACAGGCAAAATCTCCATATTCCATTTTACAATTTGTTTCAAACAGGAAGTTGGTACCTTTAAATAGTGTACACATTAGATGTCAATCTATATTTATCAAAATCAATATGTTCTGTAATAATAGTCCAACATGGATTCCATGTTTGATAAAAAGCCTCCAGAGTATCATGTAACCCTGCCGCAGTCTTTTCCATTGAGATTGTGAATCACATCCCATATACCCACTCCCTAAGCAATGGAGCATCTATAGATTTCCAGGATTTCACAATCGTATGTACCACTGCCAATATCATTGCCTTGCAGACTGCAATCCTTCGGGGGTTTTCTATCGCCTTTGGCCAAAGTCCCAACAAAGCAACCCAAGTGTAACCCCCCCCCCAAAAAAAAATAAAAGATCCCCCTTCCAGTTTAAAAAACAGAAAAAGAACTGTGAATGCACAAAATGGCCACTGGGACTGCTGTGCATATGCGTAGCCCCTTTCCAGAATGACCCCGGCAGCATCACTGCCATTTTGGAAAAGTGCAGACGGTCTGTGCATGTGAAGATTGGTTGCCCCTCCTTTGGGGAAAGGCCAGCAGCGGCCCTAGCCTGAGGGCGCCTGGGGCAGTGCCCAGCCCCTGCTCTCCCTCATCCTCGGTGCCACTGACAGTAGTGCTCAGTGAGTGCTACTGTCAGTGGGACTGGGGATGGGGGAGAGCGAGGGTGGGGCACGCCGCTCTGACTGAGCGCTCTCTGTCTTTGTCTCTCTGCCGGTGGCTGAAACTGACATCGGAGCGCCGCGCTGCTTTCCCAGCTTGTAGTCAGAGCAGTGCGGTGCTCCGATGTCAATTTCAGCTGCCGACAGAGACAGAGGCAGAGAACACTCAGTCAGTGAGCATTAGCCTCTGCCTGCCCTGGACTCCTTCTGGGACTCAGAGTCTGGAGTCCCAGAAGGGACAAACTTAATCTGAACGCGAGCCGGGCGGCTCAGTGTTCAGTCCAAGTGCACCGCTAGGGAAATTAAATTTCCCTGAGCAGCAGCTTTACATTGAGCCCTATCAGCTCAATGCAAAGCCTCACCTGGGCGTTCAATGGTGGTGAGATGTGCTGCAGCACGCATGCTTGAACTGACTCAGTCAGTTGAGCTGTATCCCTGGCTCCACCCCTAGGCCTGCCGGCCTTACTACCCCAGTGCCCGTCCAACATCAAAACTCACCAGCCACCCCTGGGAAAGGCTGGTGCATGCACAGAATGACTTGGCTGTCATTTGCACACGCGCAGGTTTGGTGGTTTTTTAGCAAGATTCTCACAAGAATCTCGCACCGTTAGCAACATTCCAGTAGGATCTTGCTAATGGTTCTCGATTCTCACAAGATTCTCACAAGAATCAAGTTGATTTTCATTTCAGTCCTACTTCAGAGGCAGTCTGGCTGCTGACCAGGGTTCCCCATCCCTGCCTTAAAAATGAGTCTCCCAAGGTTGATCTGATACCACTTTTTCTCCCACATTTGTACAGTTACTGCAGTGACTGCTAAAGGATGCGTTAGTATGTTCAAATCTGAGAGGCCTGTGCAAGGCGCTGTCTAGAAGTACTTTATCACTCAAAGCAACACACGCTAGAAGTGTCAAAGAGACATGGGCCAATGATAGAATGTACAGGAGAGTGCTCTTGGCTGATCCTAGAGGCTATGGACAGGGCCCCGATTCTTCCGCGGAATTTTTTTTAAAATTCCGCGGGAGTCAGGGGCCAATTCTGCGCCTGGGCGCGATTTACCATGCGGGGGGGGGCTTGGTTTGCCTCCTCCTCCCCCCGCACTGGTAAACCCTCAGGGCCTCCCCTCCCCAGCTGCCGGGGCTTGCCCTCCCCAGCTGCTGGGGCGTGCTTGAATCCCACCCCCCACCCCCCAAAAAAACCCCAAAAGGATTTTCTTACCAGGGATGGCAGCAGCAGCTGCTCCGTCCAGCGCGCTCTTTTCCTGCTCGCACTTCCTGGCCCCTCCCGACGGGGCTCTCAGGGCGACGCAGCCAGATGACGTCATCCGGCTGCGTCGCCCTGAGAGGCCCCGTCGGGAGGGGCCAGGAAGTACGAGCAGGAAAAGAGCGCGCTGGACGGAGCAGCTGCTACTGCAGCCATCCGCAGCGCAGGCTGGAAATTCTGCGCTGGGGTAAGCGGGGCAGGAGATTCCGCGGGGGGAGGTGAATTCCACGGGAAATCTGCGATTCGCAGACCCGCGTTTCCCTCGGGGCCCTGGCTATGGAGGAAGATAAGTGCGGAGGCAGCCCTTTAGATATGTGGGACCCAGGCTGTCTAGGGCTTTATAGGTCAAAACTAAAAGATTGAATTGTGCCTTGGAAACTGTTGGCAGCCAGGACTGACTCCGGAGCACCGGTGTAATGTGCTTCCAGTAACCCACCCCCATCAAGAGACAAGCCGCCACATTCTGCACCAGCTGCAGCCCCCAAACACTCTTCAAAGGCAGCCCAACATAGAGCGCATTGCAGTAATCTAGCTGCAAGGTAGGGAAGGTCCGGATGACCCTGGCCAGGTCCCCATCTGAAAGAAAGGGCTGCAGCCTTCTCACCAGGTGGAGTTGGTGAAAGGCACTCCTAGCCACTGCCGTGATCTGATGCTCCAGACGAAGCTCAGGATTCAGGAGCACCCCAAGGCTGTGAACCTGAGTAACTGGGGGGGGGTACCCCATCAATGGTGGGTGTCCCAACCCTTCCTCCCAACCAAGGTCATGGGGCCGGCCAACCATCATCACTTCAGTCTTGTGTGGATTCAGCCCCAATTGGTTCACCCACATCCAGTCCTGAATGCCAGCCAGGCACTGCACAAGCACCAAGACTGTGGAACTAGGGTTGGATGGAAAAGTTAAGCAGTTTTAGGGGTCATCCACATATTGATGGCAGTGCACCCCAAATCTACACATGATCTCACTCAGCAGCCTTAGATACACATTGCATAGGAGGGGAGACAAGATTAAACCCTGCAGGACCCCACAGGAGAGGGGGCCAGGAGGATGAGGATCAGTTGCCCATTACCACCTGATGGAACATCCTTGACAGGAATAAGTGGAACCAATCAAGAGTTATTCCGTGAACCCCTGCGAGGTCCTACAGCCGTGTCAACAACACCTCTTGATCATCTGTATCAAAAGCCACCAAAACGTCTAACAGGATCAGCAGGGTACAATTTTCCCTGTTGATCTCTTGGTGTAGATTGTCAACCAAGGCCACAAGTGCAGTCTCAGTACAATATCCAAGACAAAAGCCAGACTCACATGGGTCCAGGAATCTGATAGTGTTAAGATGCTCCTGAACTACCAGGCAACCACTCATTAAAAACCTTCCCAAAAGACAGTCACTGTCCAGGGAAACGAAGGAAGCAAAGCAAGTCGAGAAGGAGGGTGTGGTCAACAGTGTTAGAGGCTGCAGAGAGATCAAGCAGGACAAGAATGGAGTAAAGGTTATTGTATTTGACTAAGAGAAGGTCATTGGTGACTAACAAAACAGCAATCTCAGTGGAATTTATTTATTTAAACAATTTTCTATCCCACCCTTCCTGTTCCAGGCAGCCCGTGGCGGCTCACATAATAAAAACACATAAAATCCATTATACATTAAAAGGGACAGAAATCCAATCTCCACCCCCAACCCTAACCCACACCCTACACCCCATCTCCTTCGCCAAAAGCCGGGTGGAACAGCCAGGTTTTACGCATACGGTGGAAGGAAGGGAGATCCGGGGACAACCGGGCCTCGGTTGGGAGGGAATCCACAGTCTAGTTGCGGCCACCGAGATTGCCTCTCCATAGTGGCCCCCTGAACCACACAGGGGACCTTGAGACAGGTGCTCCTGGAGGACCGCAAAGGTTACTCCAGGACACAGGGAGTGAGGCGGTCCACAGGTTAGTTGGGCCAAGGCCATATAGGGCTTTATAGGTCAAAACCAACACCTTGAATTGGGCATGGGAGACTATCAGCAGCAAGTGCAGAGCCTGGAGCTGGTGTAATGTGCTCACGGCAGCCTGACCCCACAAGGAGATGGGTCGCCACATTCTGCACTAGCTGCTGTCTCTGAACTGTCACCATGAGTAGCCCCATGTAGAGTACGTTGCAATAGCCCAGTCTCAAGGTAATGAAAACATGGATGATAGTAGCCAGGTCACTATCTGAAACATATGGCCAAAGCCGTCGCACCAGATGTAATTGGCAGAATGTACTCCTCCTCGCCACCATTCCCACCTGGAGGTCCAGGCGCAGCTGCAGGTCGAGGAGCACGCACAGACTGCGAACCTGGAAAGTCAGGGGCGGGCAAATCTCATTAATGACAGGAGCCACCACATCCACTGCCTTATCTACTACCTCCGTCTTGTTGGGATTCAACCTCAGTCGGCTCACCCTCATCTAGTCTCCCAGAGCCGCCAGACATTGGGTAAGCACCAAGACTGCTGGGTCTAGGTCGGATGAAAAAGAGAGGTAGAGCTGGGTGTCATCAGCATATTGATGACAATCCACCCCATAATGACTCATGACCTCACTAAGTGACTGCATATACACGTTGAACAGGAGAGGGGACAGAATGGAGCCTTGCGGGACTCCACACGTGAGATCTCGAGGGGATGAAAAACAGTCCCTGAGCACCACACGCTGAGTTCTTCCAGCCAGGAAGGAACCCAAGCACTCAAGAATGATCCCACCCACCCTGGCTCAGTCCCACAGGCAGATCATCAACATCTCATGGTCAACGGTATCAAAAGCCATTGACTTCTTCTTCTTCTTCTTCTTCTTCTTCTTCTTCTTCATAAATAATAATAATAGTAATGAATTATTTATTATTATTATTATTATTATTATTATTATTATTATTATTATTATTATTATTAAGAAGGTCGTCAACCAAGGCCACAAGCACAGTCTCTGTGACATAACCCGGATGAAAGCCGGACTGCACAGGGTCCAGATAACTGGTGTGGTCCAGATGCCCCTGCAACTGCTTAACCACTACCCGGTCAATAACCTTCCCTAAAAAGGGAAGGTTCGAGACTGGCCGGTAGCTGGCAAGGGAACCAATGTCAAGTGATTTTTTTTGAGCAGAGGCCACACCACTGCCTCTTTGAGGCTTATCACCCCAGCAGCTGCCCCAGCATCTCTCAGCTGGCGTTAACCATCCAGGATGGGCATAGGTCAAGTTCACAAAAAGTGGCCCTAACGGTCCCACGAACATCCCCCGCCTCAGCAGACGACACCAACTGGAATCAATCCCATGCAACTGGATCTGGTGGGGCTTCCACAACCTCTGCTTCACCCATTGCAATAAGTGCAGCGTTGAAGTCATGGTGAATGAAGGGGATGGAAGCCAGATTGAAGAGGGATTGAGGGAGGAATTTGGAAAAGAAGTAGTCGAGACAAGGGTGTAGATGGCACGTTCCAGGAGCTTGAAAGTGAAGGGGAGGAGAGAGATGGGGCAGTAGTTGGAGGGATTGGAGCAGGCGAGAGTGGGCTTTTTAAGGGTAGGGGAGACAATGGCATGCTTGAAAGCAGAGGGAAAGGAGCCAGTAGAGAGGGAGAGATTAATGATGTGCAGCCGAGAGGGTGAGACAGTGGGGACAATAGAGATCAAGAGACAGGAGAAGATAAGGTCAAGGAGGCAGGAAGAGGGGTTTGCTGTGGAGCATAGGGAGGTGACCTCATCAAGGGAAGCTGGTGAGAAGGAGGACAGAAGAGGCAGGAGGTAGGGAAGGTGGGGGGAGGAGGATACAGGGGTTTGAGAAGGGAGTTGACGGTTAAGAGAAGACAGTGGGGATTGTGAGAGTGAGACTCAGTGTAGGCAGCACAGGAGTGTTGTTTGGCAAGGGAAATGGCAGAGGTGGAAGCAGAGAGACTGAACTTAAAATGGAGGAAGTCGGCATGTTTGTGAGATGTATGGTCTAAACCAGGGATGGGGAACCTTTTTTCTTCTCAAGGCCTGCTTAGCGCCAAGGGCAGAGCCGGTGTGTGAGAAACACCAGGAGCCTCTGAAACTCTTCTGCCAAAATGACCACGTTTCTATCTGCGTGGTGTGCGACAGAGCCAAGGAGCAAGGAAAACCAAAAAAGCCACTGGATGAAAAATGCAGGGTCAATTTAATAAAACAATCTCTATATGTGAATCATATTCTATAAAAACAACACTTTAATTGTCTGTATTGGATCAATATATAAAGTCAAAATGCTGAACCTAGTGAATACATGCAGGAAACAGCTTCTCAAACATACTATAAATATGTATATAGACAATGTATAAATGTAAAAGCATTCATGAAAAAATCTAAACTCTACCCAACCCGACATGTTTCGGGAAATTCCCTTCCTCAGGGGTATTTTTTCTGAAAATAAAAACAATCCATTAATTTTAATATACATTGTTTTGCGTATCTCAAACGAACCAGAACCCCAATAATTCTATGTAGAGCACTATTACCCATATATTCGATTTAGCAGAGAGCGTCCTATGCAAACAAGAAGTCCTTTGCTGTAATTTTATAGACAGTGTTCATTTGCTAAGAATATTGATATACAATTTTATGGATGTTTATGGATATTGATATACAATTTTCTTGCATGGATTGTATTCACTAGGTTCAGCATTTTGGCTTTATATGTTGATCCAATACAGACAATTAAAATGTTGTTTTTATAGAATATGATTCACATATATTGTTTTATTAAATTTACCCTGCATTTTTCATCCAGTGACTTTTTTGCTTTTAGTTGTGTATTGTTGGGCCACTGTTACTGTGTTGATTGTCTTTTCTTTTGACTACAGAGCCAAGGAGCCCCGAGCCCACGCTGTGGTCACCATCAAGGAGGCCGTCCAGGAGTACAAGGTAAGAGAGGCCACTTGCTAGAGACGGATTCAGCTCCACCGAACATCAGGAAGGAGCGGGAAACATCTGGACTGCAGACGGTACCTGCCCGTGTCTGCCCTGGAGGCTTCCCCACCCCAATTGTGCGGTATCCCCCCAGCTGCTGGAAGGCCACTTTGGGGTGGCAGCCACTCCCCCTACATCAGCAGCCACACTCTCCCCCCCACCCTACACAGACATAGATCCCGGCCCCCGCATGGAGCCCTGTTGGGGCAGGGATGTAGCCCCCGGCAGAGTGAAGGTTCCCCACCCCCGACATGAGTGCCTCATATTTCAGAGCCCTCCCCGCTCCATAGAATGTAACAGGTGCCCCTGCTTTAGTTCAGACCCTGCAGCTCCACAGAAAGTATTGGATGTCCCTTATTTCAGACCCTGCAGCCCCATAGACCACGATGGGCACCTTTTAAATGGGGTCACAGGGGCAAAACAAAGTTTGAGATTCTTTCTTGGAGGTGTGCGAGTCTCTCTTCTAAGTGTATGATGTGCCCATAATGTGCTCAGGCCCAGACTTAGGGGCAGGCCCCCTAGGCGCGGGCCTTGGGTGGTGTTTTCTGCATTCCATTTTTTTTCTTTTCTCCCTGCACGTCTGGAGGCTGCTGCCCAGATCCCCAATCCTTACCTGCCTCTGCTGTCTGCCTGCTGGTAGTGCTGCAGCAGCAGCTGTTGGACACCGGGACATGGATTGGACTGGGAGATAAAGCTGTTTGTTTACAAACAACTCCTCCCCATGTACATGATCAGAAGGTTGTTGCCGTGTAAAGAAGGTTCTTCGAGATGGCTTCCAACATTCTCACAACTGGGTTGTGCACGCTCACCATATTCAAATAATAGAGCATGTGATGGTCTCGAGCTCCTCTAGTATAAAAAGCACTGACTCTCCCCCTCAGAATGACAGTTCTTTCCAACCCTTTCTAGAAATATAAGAAAAAAATTCTCTGTGGCACTGGAAGGGTGGGTGTTGTGAGAATGTTCAGACCCATCTTGAAGAACCTTGTTTAAAAGGCAGCAACCTTCTGTTTTTCTTTGAGTGGCTCCTCATAGGCCCTTTTTACATGGCTCCACCGGGTTGGGGTGGGTGTGTCTGTGGGCACACTGGTGCATGGACGGGGTGTGCACACGGCCGCACATGCATCCACACTCACCCCCCACTCATCTACATCCACAAAGCAACTGTCGTTTCCCCCAATTGCTCTGTGCATGGGAATGAGTGGGGGGATGAGTGGGGATGCGTGTTAGGTGCGCGCATGCATGCACCCCCATTCACTGTGTCATTCACACAAGGCTGCCCCACCCATGAACACGCACTGTGGGGGCAGGGCTTGAGGGCAGGACTTGGTTTGGGGGCAATAGCCTGAGAAGGGCCTAGAGGGTGCAAAATTCCTAAGTCCAGCCCTGAATGTGCTTCTCAGTAATGAAACATCCTTCGAAATTAAAAGCAAGTTAGACACACTTTTTTTTTCTGTAATAACCTTTTTTTTCCCCTTTGGAGAAACAACTCCTGTGTAGTTTGAAAACCCTGAAGAAAGAGAGAGATGAGATTCTGCAGCAAAAATTGAGGATGGAAAAGAAAAGGCAGGAGCTGCTGGTGAGTTTGGCTGTTAATCCCTGTGAATGAGCCCAGGGACGTGATGGGAGCTCTGTGTCCTAAACCGCGGTGGGGAACTAGAGCTGAAGCCAGTAGTAGATGCTGGGTTTGTGAATGTTCTTCACATTTCTGGACAACTCTCCGAATAGCTGAATGAACATTAGCACCAAAATGAATATTTAAGAACATAAGAATTTTTTTTTTTTTTAAAATAATAATATTTTATTGAATTAGCAAAGCCATATCAAGTTCACAAACACATAGACATAGTAAACATAACATAAATTAAAACAGGGGCGTAGCAAGGTTGAGAAGGGCCCGGGTTCAAGCCTTAGTTATGGGCCCCTAATGTGCGAGTGTGCAAAGCATGCACGCACACTCCAAAACCCCAAAGTGGGTGGAGCTTAAGTGAGGGGTGGGGCTTAAGGGAGAGGGAGGGGCCTGCCCATCCCTGGCATCCATCTAAGTGCCGCATGGAACCTTATGGCTGGCAGAGCTCTAGGGAGGGGCTTGTACATTGTAGGTGGAGCCTCCAAAAATCCAGCAACAAAGAGTTTTCAGCGTTAAGATGTGATGGACAGAACATTAGTTTCCACTGGGGAACTCCTTTCTGCTGAGCACAACCCTACCACTTGGAGACAGAGAACTTTCCTACTAGCATCGCATCCAGTAAGTGGATGGGACTCCAGTAGGACAACTCTCTGGGTGAAAACAGACATGACGCTAACCACACTTTAACCAGACTTGGTGGTCATTTATGCATGTTGCAGGGCTGTATAGGGCACCAATACAGCCCTGCAACATGCATAAATGA
>QEPC01002545.1:400581-414748 GCA_003113815.1 Sphenodon punctatus | reverse complement strand
CTGACCTTGTGTGTCCTAGGTCACTCTCACTTCAGCCGTCCGGCTGATCGGGGAGGGGACGTCCTCTAGTGACCAAAGTAGGAGGGAGGCAGTGGCTTCCTTATGGGAACGCCCCTGTCCTCGTTCGTCTAGCTTGCCCCTCCCTCCTAAGCCGGGGTTTAAGCCAGCCGTCCCTGCCTTGGCTTAACCCTTGCTCCATCTCTTAATGAGATGCCTTCCCACACACTCTAACTTACTACTATGCATAACAATGGGTTAACAAAATGCCCTGGGCCCCTGCCACCACAGACCTCCAGCACGCTGCTTGGATGGTTTGTACCCCCACACCCCGACCTAAACATAATTGAGCCAGCATACCCTTCAACGCGGCCAGGTAAAGGTTCAAACCTTCTTCTGAGAGATGCACCCCATCGTGTATAAACAGCTCTGGCCTTGAAAAACGGATATCTGCTCATGGTATGACTACTTCCCCTCTTTCGGTTACCAGTTTTCCCATTTCTTTGTTGATTTTGCGGCGAACGCAGTCCACCTTGCCCGGGTGAACCGCGTTCGACCACGTGATTCTTTCCAGCATGTCAGAACACACCAAGAGAGTGGAAGGCAACAAACGGGCCATCTCCGCCCAGTCCTGCTTCATTCTCACTACTAATTCCACCCCCAACATCTGTGGGATATTGTTCTCTCCCATGTGAACTACCAATATGTCCAGGTGCCGCCCTCTGGACGCCTCGTGAATTAGGGGCATGAGTTGCTCCCACCTCATGCCCCTTCTTGCCTTCCACACTACCTCAGCTCTGTCCCCCAGACCCAGCTGTGTCCCCTAGTGGGATCTTCCGGCCACTCGTCCAGCCCAGAAAACGATGCTGTGCCCCGTTATCCAAATCAACCTTCATTGATCCATCATCCTTGGGCCTGCAACTGTGAGAAACAAAGGGGAGAAGGGTGGGTGGTTTTAAATTGTTAACGTTACAACGTGGGTCCCCACACATACGTGCAGAATGCGGCTGACCTCCATCTACCCAACCGTCGTATCTCGTGGTCAGACATACCCAACCCTGCGGCATATGTTGCCGCCCCAATTCGAAAAGAGTGGGACGCATAACCCTGGACAGGCTGATTTGCCGCTGACAGTGCCCTTTACAGCACCGCCGAGAATTGATAACGTGTTACCGGTGAGCCATCTCCATGAACGAGAAACAACCCAGCCACTGGGAGGCGCATCTTCTTATACCGTCCCACTGCTAAAACTGGGTACAAATCTGGGTCCGCGGCCCTCTGAAGTTTTATACAAACCACTTGTTGCCACTGGTCCATCTTAGAGGCCCGGAGTCTAATGTACAAGGCTTCCTCCCCTATAGATATGTCCTTTAAACTAACCAGCCTGGGCACTCTGTCCCGCCTGGAGGCTGCCACTAACTCGGACACCCAAAAAGCCCCAAAGAATGCCAGTTTAAAGGCCGCGTTGAAAAGAGCGAACTCAAAATCACCGTTGGCAATCCTCCCTACCCCTATGGAAATAGCCCTCAGTATCTCTGGGGTGATGGGTCGCCTGATGTCACGCGCCGGGCCTCGTTCACGCGTCCAAGCCTCTAACAGCTTCTTGGCAAAGAAACCTTGATCAGGCGGGGGGGAGGGGCAGCCAGACTGCTGGAGAAGGAAATTGTGGCCAACTTGACCCCAATTGTGGAAGGGGACAGACCTTTTGAGTGCAGTGATAAAGCAAACTGCAGTGCCTGAGCCTCTGCAATGGGGAAATCCAATCGCCACCCTTTATCCGCCCTAAATTCTTGGAATTCAGAGAGAGCCCTTTGGTAAGCCCGCCTCGTGCTAGGCGCTAGTGCCCCTTGAACTGCCTTGAACAGCTGCACGTCCAATGTTCCACATGCCCAGTGGAACAACCACGATCTCCAGGTTGGCTTCCGGCGCCAGAAGATGGAAATGCTCCATCTGTTGGTGAGCGAGAGCGTCCGCTATGCCGTTGTTGACTCCAGGGACATGTCTGGAAGTGAACAATATGTTATTAACCAAACACTGCAGCACAAATGAGCGGACTAATCCCATAACCCTAACAGACTTCGACGATTGGGAGTTGATAACTTGGACTACTGCAGCGTTGTCGCACCAGAACAGCACTGAGCGATTAGCGAAATTGATTGGCCACAGGTGCACAGCCAAAACAATAGGGAACAGCTCCAAAAAAGTGATGTCCCTCGTGACCCCCTCCCGGGCCCACGCTTCCGGCCACTTGCCTGAACACCACTTACCTTGAAAGTAAAGGCCAAAGCCCAGTGCTCCTGCTGCATTGCTTTGGACCTGCAATTCCGCCTCTAGCAAGAATTCTTGCCTCCACAGGCTGACGCCGTTGAAGCCTTCAAGGAAGGCCTGCCATATTGCTAAGTCCTCTTTAATCTCATTAGTAACGCGTACGTGATAGTGGGGGGAGCTGTTGCCCGGTACCATGGCATAAAGCTGGGACAAGAAGGCCCGGCCTGGCGCTACCACGCGACATGCGAAATTCAGCTTCCCTATTAGGCTGTGCAGTTCCCTCACCGTGACCTTCCCCTTCCCCAAGCAGATGCCACTTTCCTCCCGCAACTCTCCCAACTTGGCCTCGGGGAGGCGCAAAACACCAGCCACCATATCCAACTCTATCCCCAGAAAGGTCAACTCTGTGGTTGGCCCCACGGTCTTTTCAGGGGCCAACGGGACCCCCAGCTCTATTGACATGTTACGAAATGTCTCCAGGAGGTGGCCGCATTCCCTGGTGCCATTGCGGCCAAGGAACAGGAAGTCATCTATGTAGTGAATTACGAACTGGCTTCGGGCCCTGTGCCGCACCAACCGGTCGAGCAGCGAGCTGAATCGCTCGAAGGCCGAGCATGATATGGAACAACCCATAGGCATGGCCTTGTCCACATAAAATTTTCCTAGAAATTGAAACCCTAGTAACTCGCAGTCTGCAGGATGGACCGGCAGCAACCTAAAAGCCGACTTGATGTCACACTTTGCCATCAATGCCCCCGGGCCACATTCTTTCGCCATGCCCACTGCTGCGTCGAACGACGGGTAGCGCACTGAGCACAGGTCATCCGGGATCGCATCGTTCACCGACCTCCCCTCTTGGATAGGAGAGATGGTGGATGAGGCGATATTCACCCAGCACTTTCTTGGGGACTATACCTAATGGGGATACATGAAAACCAGGGGAGGGGTGGTGGTGAAGGGGCCAGCCACCCTGCCTTCAGCTAACTCCTTTTGAATCTTGGCGTGCACAAATTCCTCCATCCCTTTGACCGACTTCAAGTTGTCCACCCACTTTCTAGGTCGTACGCCCTTTGCCGGGATCCTAAAACCTATTCTAAAACCTTCTACTACATACTTTACTTCATCTCGGGCCGGGCAATCTGCCAGGGCACAGCTCAAGGCCTTATGCCGTAACGGCGTTGGCACCCTTGTGGTTACCGATTCCCCCTCCTGCTTGGTACTGCCTCAGTGGCTGCCTACTTTTTCCTTGTGGCTGAACCCTATTACAGTGGTGAGCTGCGTGGTTGCCCGCGCAATACAAACAGGCGTGTCGAAAATGACACGAGGTGTGGGCACAGCCCCCTGGCTCATTGAAGTCCCAGCACGTGAGCCCCCTTGCGTTCGCCCTGCGCCCCCCAGTACGAAAGGGGTCATTGAAGGGGGCTACCGCCCCCGACGCCAGGGCATGGCCACTGTCTGTCTTGGTGATGTTCCTGGTACTCACCATACATTCCAACCATATATCCTGTGCATACATGTCCCATCTAAGTCCTGGTTTAATAGCTGCCTGCTTCCTAAATCCCTCATCATAGCACAGCCATGCCCCAGAATTACCTGTATCGTAAGCCGTACGCACAATGTCCTGGTACTTCAGAAGCTCGACTGTCCGCATGGGGGTCACCTGCATCATAACTCCCATCAGTACTGAAAAGACAGCCAACCAATTTGCCCAGTTGTGGTTCACTTTTGGTCTCCTAAACCTCTCCTTCTCCTTCTCCCCTTCCTTGGATGCAGGGTCCAGTATCAACTCAGTATACAATAACAAAAATATGTCGACGTACTTGCCCTTCCAGATTTTGTCCCTAACTGCTTGGGTGAGATGGGCACCTAGCGGGGAGTCCAGTTCCATGTAGGCGCCCTGTAGAGGGGGCCGAGCTGGAGGAGTGCCCGCAGGGGGCTGCACGACCTGAGCGGCAGTGCCCTGATCCCACACCTGGCCCACCGGATCAGCCCCACATGATGCCCGGGCGGCGGTTGTTGCCTGCACTGCGCTAGTTCCGGTGACTCCCCCATCCATTTGTTCCGGCCACAGAACCCAGGACCCAATCCACCCCAGCCTCTGCTGGGGGGCTGGCTCGGGTGGGGCAGTCTGGCCATGCCCGGCACCTGTCTCTTATACACATCTAGATGTGTATAAGAGACAGGTGTGCTGCTGCCCCCTGATCCTGAGCCCTGGGCACCCCGTTACCTGAAGTTGACACTGACACCGCCAGCTGGTCTGACCAACCTGCCTCGGTTCACGGCTGGTGTTCCTCCGGAGCCGCCTCCCATTGACCAGAACCTTCGCACGGCTCATGTCTCCCATCATGCCGTGCAGACTGGTCGATGTACTGCTGCCTTGGGTGCCTCTCTGCCACAAGCGATCGGACCGTTGCCTCCAGCACCTCCATCTGGCCCGCGACGGCATCCAGATGATCCTGGACCTCCATGGACAAATCCCTCCGTCCCCTGCGCCTCGGTGGAGTTACACCTGACCTGTCAGGAGATAAATCATGCCTTGCCCCCCGCGTGGGCGGGGAGGGGGTGCGTGCCGGGGATTCCCACCTGGTGGGGGGAGTGACCCTCCTATCCCGCCTGTGTGGGGAGGGGTATTGGGTGGGGATTCCTGCCCGGCTGCTTACCATGCTCTCATCATTCACAGTTGATCTAGCAGTCACCTGATGCTGCCCCCAGCCCACCTCCTCATAATCCTGGAAACGAACGGGCATCAGGGCGTGCCTGGACACCCTCACTGTGGGGGGTCTTGCACCTGAGTTTCCCCACCCTGTGCATGGTTCGACTCGGCTTGCCGGGATGCCATGTCCTGGTCTGAGAGGGACAATGGGCTGTCGTGCTGTTCCCCGCCCGGGGTGCCCAAGCCGCCTGACCCAACCCCTTGTGCAGCCTGGTCTTGCTGCCCCAGCCCCCGCATGAGCTCATCATGTTCCCCTAGTAGCTTCTGTAGGGCCTCCAGTACTGTCTCAGCCTGCCGCTGTGCCCACGCTAAAGCATGGGTTGACTCCCCCACCGTCCGTTCTCCACCCGCCCTGGCCTTCTGCCCTTTGGGGCTAGCATTTCTTCTTCCCATTGTGGCACTATTAAGTGCCATGCTCTGTAGGGCTGAGGGGGGAATGGGTTACTCCTTGTTGCACTGCTTGTCTGCTCCCAACCCCACATCACTAGCCCTCCACACCTGGTCACCTGCCCCTGACTGGGCCTTGTGCCCCAACCAGCCCCCAACCCTGCACTGCCCTGGGCCTCTGTGCCCCCAACCCACCTCTGGCCCTGCAGTGTCAGTAGTATGAGGCGGGGGGGTGCTACTGCCTCTCACCCTGACTACCTCTTGGCCAGCGGTGCTGCGTCCTGACTGCTGTTGGGAGGGGAGGGGGGGTTGGTGGGCTATTGCCGGCCCCCATATGCAGTACTGGTGCCTGGCTGTTGTTGGCAGGTGGTGATATAACCTGCCCGCTGGGTTCTGCCCGTATGATGTGGGCTCCGCGGCGGCGCTTCTGCAGCCTCCCGCGTCCCCCTCCCCCCGAACAGTACGAGCAGCTGGGAATGGGCCTGGTTGATGGTGGGCCCCGTGGCAGCGCTACTGTAGTCCCCCCACCTCCCTTTTATGAGTACAAGCAGCTGGGAACAAGCCCGTCTGATGGCGGGCCCCGCAGCGGCGCTTCTGTACCTCCCGCCCCCCCTTACCAGTACAAGCGGCTGTGACCAAGTCTGGCTGATCTGCACCGAGTACCGCACAGGCCGCCTGCCCCCCCCTTGATATATGGAGGCGTGCAGGAGCTACAATTCAGAGCTCCTTCCAGCGCCGACCTCCACGTGCGACTGGTAGCTCCAGTCCGGAATCCAAGATAGTGGCCTCCAGATCTCCTCTCGCAAGACTGGCGTCACCGCACCACGTGGCCCCAGTTCGTCCTATTCCCTTCTAAGGGGGTGGGGCAAGTCGTTCTCCCTCCGGTGCCATTTCCCGCTTTCTGCGGGGGTGGACAGGAGCACGCGTTGTCTCTCTCCATCGACTGAAGAAAAGGCTGGATAGTCCTGCTCACCCCACCCAGCTCAATGTAGAGTACTTAACTGTTACGCTTATCCAACAGAAACAGAACAGAAAACACAATAGAGAGATTTTAGGAACTGCTGTGTCAGTAGTTCCTGTAAAATGCTCCCCATTGTTTCACCGGTCATTAAGGAGCAGGGTTTGTTTGTGTTGCAGGAAGCAATCGGAGCTGAAAGGCAGAAGGCTCTCTCTGAATTCGAGAGGGCGCGCCAGTTCCTGGAAGAACAGCAGCACCTCCTGCTGGCCCGGCTGGGAGAGCTGGAAACAGAGATCGGGAAGAGAGAGGATGTCGCCAGGTGTTCCGAGGAGATTTCCCGTCTCGACACCCTGATCAAGGAGATGGAGGGGCGGTGCCAGCAGCCGGACAGCCGGTTCCTGCAGGTGAGCCTGGGTAGAAATGCCCTGGTTCTACTGGATCCTGACTGACAGGTTACTCTGGACCAGGATTTCACAGTCAGTGGTGGCTCCCTGGGGCAGCAGGGGGAGGGTTCTGATAGCTCCCCCAGAGGGATAGGGGTGGGAGAGGGAGGGGCACCCAGCTAGATTTTGTCCAGACAGTCCAGGAATTGGGGTCTCTGCTGAGCAGATGCCAAAAGGCCTAAATTGGTACCAACTTCTGCTGTCTTGCCACCTCCTTACCCTACACTTGCCCCCCTTGTAACTATGCATCCCCATAGTGCCAAACCTAGCCCCTGCTCCCATCTACCCAGCACCTTCAAACCCAGCCCCGGTTCCTCTGTCTTTTTTGTTTTATTAGCGCACGCTCTGTGTTAGACAATGGGTTATTTTAAATCAGCATAAATTGACATGAACCAAGACCTACAGACCTATGCAAATTAGCATTTTGCCATTTTTATCCCCTACAAACCCTATGTTCTGGGCTTGTTGTGGTTATTGGGACCATTTCCAGTTCTGCTGGGGGCAGGTGTGCCTGAGACCAATGGCTCTTAAACAGCAGGGAGAGGGTTCACTTGGTTTTTAAAGAGGGGAGACCTCATCTTTGGTTGTGACTGAGCTCTCGTTCTCTCCCTGTAGGACGTCGGGAGCACCTTGAGCAGGTACGTGGCTGCCTCCCACTCTCACCCGTGCTGAGAAGGAACCAGGGGACTGTGATAAACAATGAGACTGTAGCTACTGGGGATCTTTTAGTTTGTGTAGCAGAGCACAGGTCACTTTAAGGAAGAGCTGAAGGATCATGGGGGACGTAGTCCTGGAGGCCTATGGGATAATAGAAGTTATAAGTCCCACTTTCCTGCGGGACCACCTCATTCGTTGTGTCCTGGATCAGCCCCTGCGGTAGCCGGGCGCGCCCTCTTAGTGGTCCTCTGGTTTTCTTGGGTGACAGCATTCAAGAGAACGTTCTCGGTGGCTGCGCCATGGCTGTGGAACTCCCTCCCGGCAGAGATTTGCCTCTCTCTGGATCTCCCCTCTTTCCATGGACAATGTAAAACCTGGCTGTTTCACCAGGCATTTGGTGAGGAGGACGGGTAGTGGGTGGGGATATCTTTTAGGGTTAAGGGGATCTTTTTCTTGGGCCTCTGTTTTTTTGTTTTTTAATTGATATTTTATATTGCAATGTATTATATATTTTGTGTATTCTCTTTTTTATTGTGTTGTTCACTGCCCTGAGCTGCCCTTGGGTACGAGGGGGCACTATATAAGTGTCGAATAAATAAATAAAATAAATAATTCAGATGTAAAGTCAGGTGAATTGTACAGGCTTTAAAAGAAGGGCTGGCGGGAGGTGTGGCTCCATTAGAGAAGGAGAAAAGGCAGAGAAGTAGCAAGTTCTGAGCAATGGAGAGGCTGAGAACTGAGGAGAAAGACCTTCAGCTTCCCTCCCAGATGTCAGGGGTGTGTGGCATTTGGCCCTTTATCCCAAACAACCTGGGTTCATGATCAGAGACCCAGCTCCTTGCTTAGTTTGGAACTGAAATTGTACAGAGACAAGGAAGCTGGATTGTTTTTGTGGATCGGCATCATGACAAAGCAAACTGAATAGAATTTGAGTTTAGAGCTGAAAAGAATATTTGATGTTGTTGTGCTTGTTGTTGTTGTTGTTGTGTTGTGATTAGAGATAGGTCCTTGCCCTGAGAGACTTACACTCTACAGTACCTGGGGGGTGGGTGGGGCATAGGGGAACAGCTCCATGGTGCTGGAGGACCTGAACATAAGGAGGTTGCACGCAACCTAATTGACAGGACGTGGACACATGGGTGCACATTAGCCCGCATTTGCCCACACAACAGGCTTTGCATTCTCCGGGACTGTGCCCTGAGTGGGGGCTGCATGTCCGGCCGGTGGTGGGACGGGTGAATGGAAACCCACCTGGTGTGGGCTATCAACTCATTTGTTAATGCCCAGGGATATATACATCCCTTTTTAGGGAAGGTTATTGAACGGGTGGTGGCTCGGCAGCTTCAGCAGCATTTGGACAGGATCAATTTTCCTGATCCCTCGCAGTCTGGCTTTCGTCCGGGTTATGGCACGGAGACTGCACTTGTGGCCTTGGTGGATGACCTCTCTCATGAGTTGGACCAGGGTCGTTTGAACCTGTTGATCCTGTTAGATCTCTCGGCTGCATTTGATACTGTTGATCATGAGTTGTTGGTGACTCAGCTGTGGGACCGGGCAGGGATTAGCTGGATAGTTCTTTAATAATAATAATAATAATAATAATAATAAATTAATAATATAATATATGCAGCCTCTGGGGGAAGTTGTTAGGGAGTTTGGGGTGAGGCATATAGCTATATCTCTCATTTTCATCTGGTAGTCTCTATGCTTACCCGGTGTTTGTCAGCTGTGGGGGATTGGATTATTATTATTATTATTATTATTTATTAACAAACATTTATATAGCACCAGCAGTGTACCTGGCACTTTACAAAGTAATAAAATAGACCCGGTCCCTGCCCCTAGGGCTTACAATCTGAGAGACAGGAGCTGGGGGAGAGACTTAGGAAGGGGAACAGAGGGAGAGACAAGGGGTCTAACATTCATGAAGATGCGAGGTCTCAAGTGCACGTACTTGGCTTGGTTACGATGAGAATGACAGCAGGCAGGTCCATGTTGCAAGGATAAGGGTAAACCGATCGTAGGTATAGGAATAGTGGCTCAGCAGGATAAAGAGTCAGACAGAGCAGAGCGAAAGAGGTGAGTTTTAAGGAGAGATTTGAAGGTATGAAGGGAGGGGGCAAGGCGGATGTGGACAGGGAGGGAGTTCCAGGCATGGGGGGCAGCAAGTGAGAAGGGACGAAGGCGCTTAGGGGAGCAGGGAAGGCGTGGAAGGGTGAGAGAAGGGACAGAGGAGGAGCGAAGTGCACGGGCTGGAGTATGGAGGGCGATAAGTGCAGAGAGGTAGGGGGGAGCAAGGTTGTGAAGAGCTTTATAGGTGAAGACTAGGAGCTTGTGCAGGATTCGTTCAGGAAGGGGAAGCCAGTGAAGCGAAGAGAGGAGGGGCTGCACATGGTCGAAGCGACTGGCGAGGTAGATGACCCTGGCAGCAGAGTTTTGGACAGAGATGAGGGGAGAAAGGTGAGACCGGGGAAGGCCAGTGAGAAGGAGGTTACAGTAATCGAGGCGAGAGATGACCAGAGCATGAACAAGAGTTTTGGCAGACGAGACAGAGAGAAAAGGGCGAATCTTAGCAATGTTATGGAGGGAGAAGCGACAGGATTTAGCAACAGAGTCAATGTAGGGTTTAAAAGAAAGGGGTGAGTCAAAGATGAAGCCTAGGCTACGGGCTTGGGGGACAGGCAGGATGGTGACTCCATCAATAGTTATTGACAGTGAGGAAGGAGAGGAAGGATGAGGGGGGAAGATAAGGAGTTCAGTTTTAGCCATGTTGAGTTTGAGTTGACGTTGAGACATCCAGGTAGAGATGTCAGAGAGACAGTTGATGAGACGAGCTTGAACAGAGGGAGAGAGAGAGGGAGTAGAGAGATAGAGTTGAGTGTCATCAGCATAGAGGTGGTATTGGAAGCCATGGGAGGCAATGAGTTTGCCTAAGGATGAGGTATAGATCGAGAAGAGGAGAGGGCCAAGAACAGAGCCTTGAGGAACACCAACTGAGAGGGGGAAGGAGGAGGAGGCGGAGTTGGAGAGAGACACATTAAAGGAGCGGTCAGAGAGGTAGGAGGAGAACCAGTTATGGACAGAGCCACAAAAGCCAAGGGAGTGAAGGGAATCCAGCAAGAGTGAGTGGTCAACAGTATCGAAGGCAGCAGAGAGATCAAGGAGGACAAGAATGGAATAGAGACGTTTAGATTTAGCCACCAGAAGATCGTTGGTGATCTTAGCGAGAGCAGTTTCAGTAGAATGAAGGGGGCGGAAGCCAGATTGGAGGGGGTCAAGGGAGGAGTTGGAGGATAGGAAGTCAAGGCAGCGGGAGTAGACAACACGTTCAAGCAGCTTGGAAGCAAAAGGAAGGAGTGAGACAGGACGATAGCTAGAAGGGTCAGAGGGGTCAAGAGTGGACTTTTTGAGAATAGGAGAGACTGTGGCATGTTTGAAGGCAGAAGGGAAAGAGCCAGTAGAGAGGGAGAGGTTGATGATGTGCAGGAAGGAAGGGGCGACAGTGGGAGTAATGGAGGTGAGGAGGCGGGAAGGAATGGGATCAAGGGGGCAAGTGGAAGGGTTGGAGGAGGAGAGCAGAGAGGAGATTTCCTTAAGGGAGGCAGGGGAGAAGGAGGACATGAGAGAAGGAGGGGGAGGAGGGAGAGGGGTGGGAGTGGGAGGAGAGGAGTGGGAAGCGATGTCGAGGCGGATCTTGTCTATCTTGGAGGTGAAGAAGGAGGCAAGATCCTGAGCAGAAAGGGAAGAAGGAGGAGGAGGACAGGGAGGCTTGAGGAGGGAGTCAAAGGTAGAGAACAGGCGGCAAGGGTCCCAAGAACAAGACTCAATGCGGGAGGCATAGTAGTGTTGTCTAGCAAGGGAGATAGCAGAAGTAAAGATGGAGAGACAGAATTTGAAGTGAAGGAAGTCAGCGTGAGAATGGGATTTGTGCCATTGGATAAGTGCGAGGCGTCTGAAATTAAATCCTGACAAGACGGAGGTGATGGTTGTGGGAAAAGCCAAGGGAGTGATGTCCCCCATCACCAATGGGGACCATCCTCCCTTGGTTTCTCAGCCCCGTGTGGTCCTGGACCCTCAGCTCCGCCTAGATGTCCAGGTGGTGGCTGTGGCGAAGGGGGCATTTGCCATTTACATCTGGTGCATTGGCTTAGGCCGTGTGTCTCAAACTCAGATCTAGACACAATTGTCCATGCTTTTATTACCTCGAGACTGGACTACTGTAACGTGCTCTATGTGGGGCTACCCTTGGTGCTGGTTCAGAGACTGGAGTTGGTGCAGAATGCGGCGGCCTTTCTCCTGAATGGGATGGGCCGACGTGAGCATATTCCACCAGTGCTTCGCTCTCTGCACTGGCTGCTGATAGTCTTCTGGGCCCAATTCAAGGTGTTGGTGTTGACCTTTAAAGCCCTAAGTGGCTTAGGCCCCACCTACCTGCAGGACCGCCTCACCCCCCAGGACCTGAATCAGCGCCTGCTGGGGGCGCCCTCCTCGGGGTCTCCCAGGTGTCTACCATGAGGAGGGCATTCTCTGTAACTGAATCATGGCTGTGGAACTCCCTCCCATCGGAGGTCTGCTGGACCACTGACCTCCCCTCTTTCCAGACAGTATAAGGCCTGGCTGTTCCACCAGGCCTGTACCAAGGGAGATGAGGTGAGTGGGTTGGGTTAGACTGGGCGGATGGCTATGGGTTGTTTTAGGTTGCTTTAATTGTATTTTAATTTTTGTGTATTTTAATATATTTTTTAAATGTTGTTAGCCACCTTGAGGTGCCTGAGGCAGATGGGGGGCAGCATATAAGTTTAAATATATTATATTATTATTATTTGTATAGCGCCAGCTATGTACCTGGTGCTTTAAAGAACAATAAGATAGATGCAGTCCCTGCCTACAGCTTGCAATCTAATAGAAATGGAGGGGGGAGACAAGGAGAGGGGACATAGGGAAAGACACAGGATAAATAACATTCAATAACATAATAAAATAATAATAATAATTAATAATAAATAATGAAGCTGAGAAGTTTCAGCTGCACATACTTAGCTCTCTTACAAGGGGAGGAGGGGGATCCTGAAGGATCAGACTGTCTAAAGAAGAAGCCTCAGTGAGATACAATCTCTGGGGTAAAGTGCTAAGGAAAGCCTGAGAGAAGAGGTGGGTGTTTAGGAAGGATTGGGAGCTTGGGAGGGAGGGAGCAGAGCGTAGGGGCTGGGGGAGGGAGCGCCAAGCCTAGAAGGCGGCCTGGGAGAAGGAGCAAATGCCGTTCAGGGAGCAGGAGACTCTGGGGAGGGTGGAGGCAGAGGAGGAGCATGGTGGGAACGTAGCAGGACATTAGGGCAAAGAGAGAGGGAGGCGTAAGGCTGTGAAGAGCCTTGAAGGGGATGACAAGGATTTGTGCTTGAGCGACTTGTATTTGTGTGAAACAAATGAGGTCGGATTCTTGTCTATTTGTTTGTGAAATTCATTTTAGTTTCCACTTTGAATCAGTAAAATTGTGTCTTCAGCAGTGCTATTGGGTGGGGCATTTTTAGAATTTTTAAAAATGATTTTGATTGGTCCATCTGTTGATGTAACGTAGAACAGTATCAGGTAAAGCACAGAGTTACAAAAAATACCAAATATCAGCAGGAATGAAGCAGCAAATAGTATTACCAACCGCCCCCGAATGCCAAGATGTCAAGTCTCACAATGAATACGCAGATTCATTTATGGAAAATAATTATCTGAACTGAATAATTCCTCGAACCTGCTAATCAGCAGGGGGGGGGGAGCCTTTTCCCTCCCATGGAGTCACTGTGAAGATTAGTACAAGCTCTGAGGGCAGGATGGGGAGTTGGGGGGTCAGGGGAGGCTCAGATTGGGGGAAGGAAGAGGAGGTTACAGGACGTGGCTCTGTGCCACGGATCCATTCTCATCTCCGCTCCTTTCCTCTGAGCTGATTCTTTGTGTGTTTGAGACCAGGAGCTGGAATCTGGATCTATGGGCCAGATCTTGGAATGGGAAAGGGGCCAAAAAAAATTTAAATTAAAAACAACAAAGAAACAGGCCAGGAATGAATTTGGCATTTCACATGAGTCGATATTCAGAGGCATTGTGGGAAAGTGCAACATGTTTTAGCATCATTCTGAAGTTGGAAAGAAGAAATCATTTTGGCTGGCTCTGTTCTCTCATCCTGATATCGTAAATGGTGAAATAACGTAAACCTGTTTCACTCCAGGTACGAGCAGAGGCCGCTCCAGCCGGTGGACAATTCTCCTGAGCTGGAAGAGACACTCGAGGCCTTCTCTCTACAAACTGCTGCTCTGCAGGAGACTCTGCAGAAATTCAAAGGTACCAGGAAGGAGCTAGGAGGGGAAAGGGCAGGATCCCAGAAGTGCTGTCCACAGGGGCACAAGGCTGACCTGGCCAAAGATTCTAGTCGAGGGAGGGTAGGCAGGGTGTGGGGGTTATTAAGGAGGGAGATGATCCAGACTAATGGTCCATGCAGTCCAGCATCCTGTCTCTGACAGTGGCAGCTTCCATTGCTTCAGAAAAGTGCCCTCCCCCCCACCCCGGATCATAATGGAGTGATCCATTCCCTGCTGTTCACCCTTATCTCCCAGCAGTCAGAGGTCTCATCCCCTGATCAAGTTATTATTATTATTATTATTATTATTAAACATTTATAAAGCGCCAGTTGCAACCTGGCGCTGTACAGAACATACAATCAGATGCGGTCCCTGCCTGTGGCTTACAATCTAAAAGACA
>QEPC01002545.1:371894-382666 GCA_003113815.1 Sphenodon punctatus | reverse complement strand
CTAGAAACAATCTCCAAGGTGTTGATTACTACTAAGCTGTTGCTACTAACAATTCAAGCTGCTTTTGGGGTTTTGTTTTTCTAACCATTAATAAAAATTCCCAACACATTTTGCCCTGAATTTCACAGCAGAAACTGCAAAAATGGCCACAGCTTTTGAAACAGGATCCCTAGAATAATTGAATAGGTAACAAAGCAGCTGTAGGGGTGGGAGCCATTTCCTGGGGAGCTCTTGCCTCTTATGTAAATGAGACATTGCATCATTAGCCAATATGCAAATTGGGGTATTCACTCCATGGGCAGAAACCTCAACCCTCCAGTGTCTCACGATTGCATTAACCTGCAGCAGCAAACGCCAAGCGCTTTAATTTCAAAACTGTTTCAAATGTTTATTCCATGTTTCTTGGTTCATTTTCAGAATCCAGAAATAATAAATCTGTGCTTTATTATTTATTTATTTATTTATTTATCTAGCACCTGCAATGTTTCTGTCACTGTCCAATCATTATTCTGGAGAGGATGCAAGACCTTTCATTTTAGCAAAGTGTTTGGCAGGTGCAGATAGGGGGTTCGTGGGGGGGTATTTAGGGGTGAGGGTGGGTTTTTGAATTTGAATGTATTTTAGTGGGGGTTTTCTATTGCAAGCCACCCTGAGCCCTAGGGGGAGGATGGGGTATTGAATTTTAAATAAATAAATAAATAAATAAATAAGGAACGTCCAATCTAGGAAAGAGCAGGGAGAGGGGAACATCGGGAGAGACAGGGAGACATTCACACAGTTGACTGGTTGCAGGTGCATTTGCTTAGCTTAGTGACAGGGAAGAAGGAGGCCCTGCCTGACAGGACGGTAGAAGGAGTCTCAGTGAGCAGCCTGGGGTGTGTGTGAGGAGCTAGGGAAAGCCTGATGGAAGAAGTAGGTTTTCAGGAAGGACTTGAACATCAGGCGGGAGCAGAGTGAATGCATTTAGGGAGGCAGTTCCAAGCACAGGGGGCAGCAGGAGAGAAGGGTGAAGACTCTCTAGGGTGCAGAGGATTGTGGGGTGGGGGGGGCAGAGGAGGAGTGAAGCTCCCGGGCAGGAATGTAGCAGAAAACAAGAGCAGAAAGACAAGGGGGGCAATGAGGCCATGAAGATCCTTGAAGGCAAAGACAAGAAGTCTCTGCTGAATGTATTTGGGCAGAGGGAGCCCGTGGAGGGAGGGAGGAGGGGCTGAACGCAATGGGAGGTGGGCGAAGTAGATGAACCTTGACAGAGGCGTGTTGTACAGGAGTGAGAAGGTCAAGGTGGGAGGAAGGGAGGCCAGTCAAAAGGAGGTTGCCGTTGCCAAGGTGAGAGATGACTGGAGCATGGACGAGGGTTTGGGCAGTGGGGGATAAGGGTGGGCCAGATTTTAGCAACGCCGTGCAGGGAGAAACAACAAACCTTCATGAAAGACTGGATCTGAATGTTTCTACCAAAGTTCACTCTGCCCAGTGCAATAAGGGGACAATTCACAGGCCAGAGATCCTAAAATATTATCTTCAAACAGGGGATGCATTTTGGAATTTACAATTCCCTGGAGGTCAGAGCAGTGTTTGAGAATGTTGGACAGTCTCCCATATTGTGCTCACTTACAAGTTAGGCTCCGTTATTATTAATTTATTATTATTATTATTATTATTATTATTATAAGCATTTGTATAGCACCAGCTGTGCACCTGGTGCTTTACAGAACAATAAGAATGACGCGGTCCCTGCCTACGGCTTATAATCTAAAAGACACGAAGCGGGGAGACAAGGAGAGGGGACATAGGGAGAGACAAGGGATAAATAACACCCAGACTTTGCCTTGGTCTTTCAGCCCCAATCCTCTTCCGCTGTAGGTTGGGGGCAACACTGAAGCTAGAAACAGCAAGCTCCTCCCCACCTTAGTATTATGGATTTGATCCCTGTCTCCACTGTAGCCACAATGTCTCCTTCCTTTATAGCTCCCCTCTCAGGCAGCAGCTCAAGTGCATCTGCTTTCTACACAGGTGATTAAGGGCAGGCAAATATTTCTCCCAGTGTATCATGCATTGAAATACTAGACTGTATTGGAAATGGATTTGGCTGACTCTGGGTGGTGGCTCCTGGTTGAGGATTGGTTGCCATCTGCTTTCCCCTCAGGTGCAGCCCTTATAAGGGATCAGTCTGCCTGGAACTCATAAAAGCCACAAAGCTGCACTGCCAGAATAACCCATCTCTCAGCCTTCTCCTCTCCCCGCCCCCCATATATGCCTCCCATCACCTGGGTACCCCCCATCCAAACACTGTTCCCCCCGACTTTGTCCATGGATATACATCACTCGTCTCTCTGCCTTGTCCTCACATACACACCCCTTCCAGCACTTCTCTGCCCGTTACAGATACATACATCTCCCCCCCACCCGCCTGCCCCCCAGCCTCGTCCATGCAGATCCATCCTGATGGGCGGTACGTGATAACGGCTGGATGCAAACACTGCCGCTCCTGGCCACGCGCTAAGCAGACACTCTGGATCGTTTCACCAGTAGATTAAAATGCTGGAGCAGCTCAGCCTAGTGCAGTTTAAATGAACTCCCACTTTTGTTAAGTTTATTCTTAGCAAGCTCACAGACGTCAGAAAGGGAAACTTCTCAGCTTCTCCCTGGTTAGGGACTGGGACTGCACCGCGCTGGGTACGGCCGTCCGACAGCCATGGAGAAGCAGCGCAAAAGGAGCAGGTTTGAAGGCTCAGGATAGAGTCCCCACTTAAATCCTTCTTACAGATTTTTTTTTATGCCAGGTCACTGCCCTGCTACATGACCCAAGGGCCACGATCCTGGCGTGTTGTCCCAGCTTTCCCAAGGGGCTACACTGCACTCACACCCTCTGTCTGATTGGACTATGTGAACTTCCAGCCTCTGCCCACAGCTAAATCGCACGACTAACGTAGCGTGTGTCTAGCATCCTAGAACTGCGGGGCTGGAGGAGACCTCAGGGGTCATCTAGTCCAACCTTTCGGAGGAAGGACTGACCCTCGTGGGAGGATGTCTAGTTACAGCAACGGCAGAACTGCAGCCTCAGAGCCGAGTTCAGCTCAGCCTGTCCCGGATTAGGAGGCTGTGTTTCCCGATGATTGCAACAACGCTGCTTCTGCCTAACGCAGTGACCTGCCTGGCTTCTCCCCGGGCACTTGCAGAGCCAACCCTAACAGCACACTCATCAGGCCTATGCAGGCTACAGCAAACGTGCTTATTACCCCGGAGATCATAGCGGATCCCAAAATAAAGGGGCAGCCCTCCCTCCATTAAAGTCAATGGCTCAGCTCCCAGGCACACTTGGTCCCATGAGGCAGCAGATCCGTAGCAAATGCTTGGTGGAGAGATGGCTCCGAGATGTTCTTCAGGGGTGTCTGTCTGCAAAGCTGTGTCTCTGCCTCCCACCCTGTAGGTTTGTCTGTGAGTTTCCTCCCTTGAGGGAAGAGAGGGGGGGATGCTTTCCAAAGGTAAGGTTCTTTGCAAGGGGATGTCTGCTTAAGGACTGCACTTGAAAGAGGCAGCTCCAGATCATGGATCCATCTCCTGTTAGCCTTGTGTGCATGCCTCCATGCCCCCCCAAAATTCATAAACTTAAAAACGACTTAACAAGTTAAGGAAAAATAATAATTTAGATATAAAAATTGGAAACGCTATAGATAGATAGATAGATATAGATACACACACACACACACACAACACACACACAGATGTGGTAAGTAACATAACAGTGCCACAGTCAAGGATGCTCTGGATCCCTAATATATATAATAATGAGAGGAAAATGACTGTGAACAGAGATTTATTTATTTACTAGCTAGACGTTTCGGCTTCTGCCTTCATCAGTAGCTGTGCACGCAGCTCTGTCCCCTTCTGCTTCCCCCGCCTCTGCCGCCCTTAGCTGGGGGGAGAGAGAAACACACAGACACCCAAGCGGAGCCGATCGGACCCCCCTCCCCCCGGCCCGATCGGACCCCACTCCACAGCTGGGCTGCGCTGGGGCCGGGGTTTCATTCTCCCCAAGGCTGCTGGATGCTCCGGAGGGAATTCAGTCTCCTGGGGATGTTATAAGAGGTTCCCGTGCCCCCGAAGAGCCCGGCTGGGCTGCGCTGCGACATGGGGGTAGGGGTCCTGGTTTGTCTCGCAGAGGGTTTGTCACTCCCCCCACGGGCTAAGTATCTGCTGCATCGCACTGCAGACTGGAGGGGGGGTTGGTGGCTGTACAACGCCAGACACATTATAGGAGCTAAAGAAATAAATATACAAATTCCATGAAGTTTTGTCAGTTTGGGGCATTGGTAAGAACTCCATGAATTCTGCAAACACTTGTTGGAGTCAAATGGATTCATGTGAATTCTGACAAACTTTGGCAAATGTTGGAGCATTTCCATGAAAGCTGAGAATCTTGGTGGTGGTGGAGGTGAAATCATGTGAATTCTGAGAAGTTTTGTTTACCAGGGGCAGAAAACCTTTTCCTTCTCATACAAATTCATACAAGCTCAGTGAACAAGATAGGAATTCAGACAGAGGAAATTAAGGGGTGCGCACAGCTTCAGAGAAGAGAGGGAAAGATCTACACATTGAATTCATCCCCCCTCTCCTTGAATGATGCCCTCATCTCTGATCCCTTCCCATGAGCTCAATCTTTCAGTGATTGAGGGCCAAAACTGGATCCATAGAGGCCAGATCCAGAAACTGGAGAAGAAGAGCCAAATAAAATACAGGTCAGAATTTGTACTTCCTCAGAGTAACAGTTACCTCATCAGTTCACAGAATTAGAAGACTTCACGTTGTGGGCTTAAATTGTGCAAATATTCACATCTCATATCAAGATAAAAACAGACCCTTACACTGCTCACAAGCTCTTACGTAGTACGCAGAAGGTCAAATATTTGTATTTGTGTTTATTATTTGTGTTTATTTGTTTTTGTATTGTTACCCATATTCACTGCAATTTCCCCATCGCCACCAATGTGGAAAATGCAGTGAACATGGGTCTCTGCGTAGGGGTTATTTTGGAATAGAAGTGCAGTGAGGTTCTGCCAGTTTAACAGGCCTATAAAGAAAGGGAAATGTAGTTAAAATTGCTGCTAAGTCTGCTACCAATTTACAAAAAGGGGGCAAAGGTTTAGGGGTGAGTGGAGAATACTGCTGGCTTGGTGGGGAGGTTGTTAGTTTGAGGAGAGTGGAACTGGCTGTGGATCTGGCTCCAGCATTTTTAGACATGCTAATTTAAATAATCTGTCAGAGAAAAGTCACATGGGTGGCCTTTAGACAAGATGCCCATGGATATCCTTGTGGATATGGAGGTATTTAAAATGCAGCTTCTAAAGAACACACAACTGGCAGCTTTCATGGGTGGCATCTTGTCTAAAAGCCGCCCATGTGACATTTCTCTGGCAGATTATTTAAATCTGCAACCCCTGGGGCATGTCTAAAAGCAGCCTCAAAGAGGGTAACTGGCTCAGGGAGGATGAAATGAGGCACGGGTTTGGCTTGGGGGTATCAATTCGCTGGCTTGAGGAAGAGTAAGGCATGTGGAGAGGGGACTTGGGTCTGGGTCATGTAGAGCGTGTTGCTGAGTTGGGCATATTGGAAGGAGACATAGGTCAGGCTTATGGGGACCTGCTGGCTTGGGGAGGGGGAATGGGGCATAGGACTAAGCTCAGGGGAGGGTGCTGATTTAGGGAGGGACAATGGGACTGGTTCAGAGAGTTCACGGGCTTGGAGTTGCTGGTTTGAGAAGGGAGGAATGAGGCTGCCGGGGACTTGCCGTTTCCCCCTGGTTGGACTGGACTCTGCCGAGCTGGACCCAGCTACAGGGCTGGACATTTCTGAAACAGTGAGGGCCCTGCAGGCAAGGAGGTCTGCCTCAGGGAGGTCAATTATGGGCTGTTACAGAGTAATCCATACCAGTCCGTAACAGCGGTGCACAAATTTGGGATCTGCTGTTACAGGCTGGGTCCCCCCACTCCTTCCAGGGCCCTGGTATGGTACTTACTGGCCTTGGAGGACTTGATTGAAGGTCTGTGGGACTCTTCCTCTGCGCGGAGGAGCCCTCACCGCACTGTGGAGGTCCCTGCTCCACAGCCCGCATATACAAAATGGTCACTGGGCCTGTTCTGCACATGTGCGCTGCAGAGTGGGAATCTCCATAGTGCACTGTGGTGAGGGAGCCTGCTGAGGGACTCCCACACAGGAGGAGTCCCCTGGACCTTCAATCAAGGCCTATAAGTACCGTACCACGGCCCCAGGAGGTGGGGGTGGGTGGAAAAATGAGCCTGTGGAGGTGGGAGTAAATCAGTTGGTTTGGAGGGGTGGGTAATTAGTACTGCTCCATACCCGAACCCGTAATTAAACTTTTAAAAAAGACCCGAACCATGCTGTAACCAGTCCACACCCGAATATTGGTGCGGGTTGACATCCCTAGGCTCCCCAAACAGTCAGCTAATCTGAGAATCAGAGAGCAGCGCCACTCCAAAATGGATATATGCTGAATTTCTGAGGTTAAGATTTCAGATTGGAATGATGCTGAATTTTCACCTGGTTCCGATGTCAATTGGAACCAGGGATATTTCATTTTATCCAGCTGGAGATTGGAATGAACAATCATTCATTTTGATCTGAAAAAATGGGAGGGATGGGGGGAGGGGGAGTCGTTAGTGCATGTGCAAATGGCCAGTGCAAACTCTCGTGAGATATCTTGCAAAATAAATATATGAAATTACCACAGATGTGCAAAATGGGCACAGAGGCCGTTCTGTGCATGTGCAACCCTTTCCCAAAATGGCACCAGCAGCGTTGCCTTCATTTTGGAAAAGGACAGCTGTTCTGTGTGGCACCATTTGTGCATGCGCAGACAGGCTTTCCGTTTTCAAAATGGTGGCGATGCTGCCGACGCCATTTTGGAAAAGGGCTAAGCACGTGGAGAGGGGCCCCGGTAGCCATTTCACAGATGCACTGGGATTTTGTTTGTTTGTTTGCTTGTTTTGCCTCCTCCTTGGACATTGTAAAAGGCCCCCCTTTTTTGGGCAGTATGGTGGGAAGGACTGTTCTTCAGAGCATCACGTTTCTCCACAAAAATCCTATCAATTCTTGGCTCATTCTCATTTGCAAGATGTTGTCGAGAACCTTGATTCTCATTGAGAAAAGTGAGAATATCAAATTTCAGTCCTATTTTCAACACAGTCCTGCCTCCGATACCACATTTCCCAGGAGATTGTGGGTTCACTTGGAACCCTAATACACAGGCTTAGTATTTGTTAGGGGTGGGACTACCGGATCATCTGGTATCCGATACTGCCGGTATTTTGGTGTACCGGCAGTATCGGATTAACCCGGTAATCCGGCCCATTTTCCGGATTCCCCCCCGTACCGGATTTTTTACATTGTGGCCATTCAAATGAATGGCTGCAATGTAAAAAAAAAAACAAAAACACAAAAAACCCCCCCAAACGCTTTCCCTCCCTGAGTCCAGGCTGCGAGGGTGGAAGGGGGGGCACCCCCCACCCACCCTGCCCAGCCTGGATTTAAACAGCAAAAAAAATTTCCCCTAAATTCCCTACTGCGGGCTCCGGGCCGCCGCCAGCAACCCAGAGTCAGCACCAGCATCCAGCAGCAGGTAAGTACCAGTACTGTACTGATCCCTGGGGTGGGGGGTGGTTTAACACACACCCCACCCCAGGGATCACCCTACCTCCCCACCCAGGGATCGCCTACCTTGCTCTCCGGGCGACGGTGACGGTGGTCCGGCTCCGGCAGCTTCAGCGCTGGCTGTGGCTGCTGGCTTCAGTGCTACTAGGCCTTCCAGTGAAACCCGGAAGTTCACCAGAAGGCCTAGTAGCGCTGAAGCCAGCAGCCACAGCCAGTGCTGAAGCCGCCCGAGCCGGACCACCGCCGCCGCTGCCACCGCCCGGAGCACAAGGTAGGCGATCCCTGGGTGGGGAGGTAGGGTGATCCCTGGGGTGGGATGTGTGTTAAACCACCCCCCACCCCAGGGATCACCCTAGTACCAGTACTGGTGCAGTCTCCGGGTCGCCGGTGGTGGCCCGGTGCCCGCACTTGGGACTTAAAGAAAAAAAAATTGTTTTTTAAATCCAGGCTGGTCAGGGTGGGCGCGGGGTGCCCCCCCTTCCACCCGCACAGCCTGGGAGGGGGAGGGGGGAGGATTTTTTTTTTTATTCCATTGATTTCAGTGGGGACAGTTCCCCATTGAAATCAATGGAATAAATCCGGTACCGGTATACCGGGTGTAATCCGGGAATCTGTTTTTTTGGAAACTGGTAACCGGTAAAACCGGTAACCGGTATTCTGCCTGGTGTCCCACCCCTAGTATTTGTGTTTGGATATTGAAGCCGGAGAGGCTTTTGTGCTTATTTGTGTTTTGCCAAAATCTGAATTCACTTCCCTGTTCTTACATATGTTCATGTAGCAAAACCAACTTCAATAGGCAGCCATTAAAAGACTTTGCTTTTGTGGCAGAGCTGTGGGGAGGCCCGTGCTGGGAGAACAGGGGCTGCAGGGGTGGATGGGAGAATTGAGGGGCAGCGGCAGAGCTGGGGGGAGCCCAGGACAGGCATTTAACCCCATCCCTCACACACACACACACACACACACACACACACACCCCTACAAAGAAAATTGGTTAACTCACCAGTCTTCCTTGTCTTGCGCAACGCGTCTGCCAGGGGTTTCTGGTTAATGCCATCCAATACCCATGAAGCCACTTCCAGGGCATAGCCCTCTCTGTAGAAGCTGACCAACAGATCAGAGACTTTGATGGAGTCAGCTTTCTCCAGCCTGCCCCAAGGGATGGGGTCGCAGACTTCCTTGGGCTGGAAATTACTCAAGCTACACTTAAATCTTTTCAAATCCTGCTTGCTCAGTTGCTCCAAGGTGTGGAGGAGGGGATCAGCTGGTTGCTTCCCCATCGAGGCTTCTCATTTCAAGGGGTCAGCAAGAAACATCTGCCTTGTCTGGGAGTTGGAAAGAAGAAAAGAGAGAGCACCACTCTGACTGTTTCGGCAATTTTGTAAACCTTGGGGAGGAAAGGAAAAACAAAGGTTTTGTACCTGGATTGAGTCTCAAACTAGCAAGTGTGTTCAGGACAAGTGCAGGCAATGAGTGTTTACTGGGAATCTGTGCTGGAGGATCACCCACAGAATGAGATTGTGATAGAACTTTTTCTGGAGAAAACAACAAAGGTATCTTTGCAAATTCCCCTTCTGAATTTACATCCCCCACTAACCACAGTGAATCTGCACATGGTGAAAGTGATCCCGTAATGTCTGATGGGGGGGAACGGAAGTTCCCACCAGATGTTCACCCCCGTGAATCATGGGGGGGAAATCAGATTCACCACGCGATCGGAAGTCCTGCCCAGACCATCCCCGATCGCGTGGTGAATGAGATCCGCCCCCCCGTGATGAAGGGGACTGTAACATCTGTCCCCTGACCACGGCCTGGAATCCGCAGCGGGATTCCGGGCCATGATCAATGCCGGGGGGGCGGGTGGCCGGGGCAGCATGGGGGGGTGGGGCTGTGCAGCCACACATTGTGCCGTGAAGCCCCGCCCCCTCCCTGGATTCCCCGCCAGGATCGACCACCACGTCTGTTGGCCCATGACGCGGTGGCCCCAACGGGGAATCAAAGGGGTGTTTCCGTGACGGGGCCAATTGGCCCTGTCACATCTGAAAATACCCACAGAGAGAGAGAGAGAGAGAGAGAGATATTTTATTTTTAAGTTTAATTTTTCACTGAGTATCCAGTGAAATACTGTGGGCATCCCGAGGTTCTTGGTATGTTCCAACCTGGGATTTCATCAAGTTTGCTCGAATTTGTGGAATCTCATTTCAGCTCTAATTTTAATGCTTTTTCTTGGGAGGATTGGTTAAACTGGGAAGGAAAGCAGGACATCAATTTATGGTGAGACAAGAGATAATATAGAAGGGGTAGACAACATATCTGGTTGTGTACAATATTCAACTGTATTTCAGTTGATACCTTAATGCTAAGAGAAAGTTTAGAAATCTGGTATCCTTCTAAGGAAGAAAACCCAATACTTCTGAATCTTTCCTGATAACTGTATGGATTATATCACAGATTCTTACAAAGAATTTAAAAATAAGGAAGATCAAATAAAAAGGTCATTATGACTAATAAAAGTATTAGAGGCCCTCCAATTATATGGTCACAAACATCATTGGGCTTTCTTCTTGATGTGTGTGTGTGTGTGTGTGTGTGTGTGTGTGTGTGTCTTTTAATAGATATTTATTTGCCAAATCAGGAAATCTTGTTGAAATCCCGGTTTGTGATACCATCTTGGTTGAATCAAGAACCTCTTGGTACCCAACAATGTCTCAACCAACATTTTGTTTCTTGATGTATTGACTTTCTATTTACTGGGATCCAGTTTAATATGTTGCCATTTACTGCTTTGCTGTCCATTTCAAATCCCAAGAGGTAATAGTAATACCAACATAATACTATATTTCTTGCACTCCATTTTCTCTTGTACTTCCTTGTCGCTCACTGGCTGGAACACAAATCACTTTACTACTCTGCAATCCAGTTGCAGATTGGTCAAAGCAAAGAGAACAACATAGAACAACAATTCTGATTGGAGGCACCGGAGTGGAGGTTAAAGGGCACTAGTGGGAGGTTAAAGGGTGGGTTATTGGCACAGTGATTGGTTCAGATATGTGGAAATAACAAACCCAGATGTAAAAGATACCCTCAGCACCTGGTAAATTAATGGTACC
>QEPC01002545.1:312806-325364 GCA_003113815.1 Sphenodon punctatus | reverse complement strand
CACACTAGTTAAAACCAGTACGATGTTGCTTTCACACTGCTGTTAAGTGCGGATTTATTGAAAACGGACAGCAAAAAGGTAGGTTTGAGTAGCTTTTCAACACGCATTGCTTTAGTGCGATATTCACTCCATTTAATCAAATTTAAGTGTTCAGACAGGCATGAAACATTCATTTTAAAAAAAAAAAAAAAAATCACACAAATCAGAACGTCTGAATCCCCCCTAAGGGTTTTCCCAAGCATCACCCTAGGGCTCAAGTTACGCCATTGCTTCTTAGGGGGAGTCAACTCACACCTTACGTTTTACCAGCCGTGGCAGGGGCCGGCAGAGGGAGCTGGGCAGCATTATCCAGACCCAGCTGTCCAGGGGAAGTTTCTTTGGCTGCAGCGGGAGAGAGGAGTTGGGAAATGAAGCTGAAATCAGCAGTGGAGGAATCAATGTGTAACAAGGCAGGGGTGAGTCCCTGCGGGGCGCTGGCCCTTTAAGAGAGCTAGCACCTGCCATGTGATGGGGCTAGTGGGGCTGCGGGTGCTGGTCAGGTAGAAGGATTGCACCCAAGGGGAAGCACTTGCGACTAGGGCGTGGCCCAGCCGGTCCAAGCTAAGCCAGGCTCAGCATGAGGGAGACCTGCAAGGAGGACAGAGCTGTATGGGTAGCTCTGCAAGTGGCCTCTGAGCTAAGGTTGCCCCCTATGCAAATGTTTAAGGAACACTTGTGAAAAATACATGTTGCAGGGCACCTTAGGGTCCAATACAGGCCCTGTAACATGTATTTTTCATAAGTGTGCCATACATATTTGCATACGGGGCAACCCTAGCTCTGGTGAAGAAAAAACAACCGAGATTGAATTGGAAGGAAACCAGAGGCCTGCTCCTGGCTCAGAGACACTGGGGAAGCCAGGGGGGCTTGGGCTTGATGATGTGAAGAGACTCTGTAAAGGACAGAGAGAGCGAATCCTCTAACAAGCGACTGCGTGTTGGGCTGCTGAGCGGCTCCCCCAGAAGCAAGCAGGTGTGTGGGCCCTGATCCTGAAAGCACTCACCCCCCAAGGCAGCCGGCTCTGCTACACGACACCTCCTGTGGTAGCACTTGCCCTGCCCGGCTCGGCTTCCCCCTGCGCGGCTGCCCCAGCCTTGGGCTCCAGGGTCCGACTCCCTATGGAGGGATAAAGGAGTCACGAAGCAGCCTCGATGAGAGGCCCCAAAGCCAGTGCAACTCCCTGGCCCGTGGGAGGAGGCAGCTACAGGGAGGGAGCTACAGCAGCCTGGTCACAAGAGCCAGGGGAGCCAGCCCCACAGCTAAAGGGTATTTTACCCGTCCCGTGGCTAATAGCTGGTATCCCAGGTAGCTTGGTGGTTAGCAGGGAAGGATGCCCAGGTCAACCACCAAACCAGACTAGGAATGTGGCAGCTGCCAGCACCATCCTCCTCCTAGTTTGCTAGCGCCCTGTCTAGGGACTTGGCTCTGCAGCGCCCACACCTCCACGTTCCCCTCAGTCTCTCCACAACAGGGCAACTCCAGTCGGCACTTTGCTCATTGGCCTCCCCTCTGCCCCTCCCAGCCAGTCCGGTACCTCTCGTATAGGGGCTTAGCCCACAAACAAGTGCGCCCCCTGGGGTCTCCTCCCCCCTTGAGCAGCTCCCACCCAGCCCAGCCCAGCCAAGCCAAGCCAAGCCCTCCCCTTTGTGCACAATGCAGGGTAGATCCCACCTGGTTCTCTAAGGCATCGTCTGCAGCTTGGATTGGGTGGGTGTTCCCAGGTGTTAAGGCCTCCACTAACCCTTGGTTTCAGGCCTCCCTCTAGCCTGGCAGCAGCTACTTCCTTTAGCTCCAGCTGTGGCTCCTGGGCTTTATACTGCACCCTCAGCCCAGCTGCACGTCATGTGACCCAATTAGCCCACAATCTGAGATTCGTAAAGGGTCAGTTCTCCAGGGTCTTGAGGCTGCAAAGCATCTCCCTTCTGCCAGAATGAAATATTACCCCTTACTGCACAACTGGGCCAATCTGGACAAAGGGAGGGGGGGGGGGAGTGATCTCCAGGATGGAGAAGATGCTCCCACTCAAATGGTAACTATGGGAATTGTTAGTCACTTGGGCCAGTTCACCGGATTCACCTGGAAGGCGCAGGCCACATTTCCCTGCCCGGGCTGGGGGTAGGGTTACCACCACAGCACATTTTTAAGCCACATTTATGTTGCAGGGCCTGTTTTGGTGCCTTATTATGAAATGACCAAATGACTCTCCTAAAATATCAGCAGTGGCTCTCCGGTGACACGGCAGCAATTCTCTGCTCTCTTGGATTCAAATCTAAGCCAGCAAATTTGCCAGATCCAGGATTTGCCACTGAGACTTGTTTCACCATTAATTTATCCAGTTACTTGGCTTACTCGGCACAGGAGATTACCAAATTCATTATTATTATTATTATTAACAAACATTTATATAGCGCCAGCAGTGTACCTGGCACTTTACAAAGTAATAAAATAGACAGGGTCCCTGCCCCNAGTGTGCCGGGAGGAGGGTGTTAGTGTGGGAAGCCAAGATTTACCACAGTTGCCTTTTCAAGCACAAATTATTTTACCACAAATGTCCCCCCCACCTTTTCCTAGTGTGTCTGTGCTCCTGATTCCCATGGAGGGGGGAGCCCAGGGGCCGCACGCGAAAGAGAGGCTCATTCCTTGATGCTTATCTAAGCTGAGCAGGCTCCAGAGGACTTATCTTCTCCTGGACATCTCGAAGCCCAACTCTGCATTAGCTGGCCATGGGGCTTATTGTGGGTGTAGGTGTCCTTATACAAGGCCACCAGGGCTCAGCTTTTGCCAAGTAGCTGACACAGCTGAGTTACACCAAGTGAGGATGACTTACCCCAGCCCAGCCTGACTGCACCCCATTCCCCCACATTCTCCTGTGGTTAGCAGGAAGCAGTCAATCAGCTGAGCAGGGGACACAACATGGGGGACTGAGGAGAAACCCTAGAGCTTGTTCTCAACCAGTGGGTCCGTACCCAGCAGTGGGTGCTGGGACAAGCTTGGGGTGCCCACAAACTCTGGAGCAGCTGCTTTGCGTCCCCTCCTGCCATTTATTCTGGCCACCTTCACCACTAAGGACTGGGAACTCAATAAAGGAGGGACATGATGCAGCTTCCCCACCTCATGGGTTCCTGCAACTTCCAGCACCTCATGCCAGCTGCCAGTGTTGACATTGTGCTCTCCCTGCTGCTGCCTGGCAATTTCTGATCCTAGATTTTTTTAAAGGTAGGGGCCGGATTTTTTAAAAAGTGGTTTGGTGGCGGTCTCCCACCACTAGGTTGAGAACCGCTGCTGTAGCTGATGGGTCAAAGCCAAAAGTCAGGAAACGGCAGAAGACCTGGTGCTGGTTTTTGGAAACTCCTGAGAAGCCAGTTGAAGACCCACAAATCCTGGTGATAACTCTGATCTTATGGGAGCATCTTCCTGCTGGAAAACCCGCTCTGCCTCATGCAACAGAACCGCTCCCAACCCAGCTTCAGAGTCACCCTCGTGTGAGATAACGGCTTCCTAAAATCTGGGGTACTTGCCACAGGTAGATTTCTGCTGGGCAACTGGGTTGTGGGTGTTCAGGTGGGTCCTAACGTGGTAGCGAGGACACAGGTGAGGCATAGCGGGATCAGGGTCTAACAGGATCAGGGTCCTGGATGATGGGCTTAGTCAGAGGTCTAAGGTGAGCTGGGTCAGAGCCAGAAAACAGAGACCAAAGATCAATGCCAGGTCGTGAGTCAGAAGCAAAGTCCTGAAATCGGTGCCAAGGGTCAGAGCCAGGAAACCGCCCAAGGGAGGAAGGGGATGGAGGCATCAGCTGGGACTCAAGACAGGGCAGGAAGCAGAGGAACAGGGTAGAATGAGCTGGGTCAGGATCAGGGCATGGGTGACAACTGGAGGCCTGGCAGAGTCTAAAGCTTAGTCTCAAGGTGCTGGCAGAGCCCAGGGGGGAGGAAGTCTGAGGTAGGGAGCTCTGGAGTGGCCTAACGTAGCCTTCTGGAAATCCCAGCAGTCAGTCAGACGTCTGGCCCTTCCCAGGCTCCTCCAGCTGGGGTGACTCAGCAGGGCGTAACATCTGCAGCTACAAGGATCTCCACCCTGGCTGGGTTTGCAACCCCATTAATAGCAGAAACGTAGCCTGGTGTCCATTGTCTCCTTTGAGGGCCCTAGAACACGGAGGATCAGTCAAGGGGGTCACTCAGTTGAAAACCCAGGAACAAGCAACTTATACCAGCAATAGGGCTTATTACCCAGCAACAAGCCCTAGAAACAATCACTCCTTGGAATGTTACTCTATAACAAGGCCTTCACCTTGCCAACCAGAGGTCATTCTTGCCCTGTTCCAATACCAGCCTTGGCGATTCCTATTTTTTCCTTGTTGGATTTATGGTCAGGCCATCCCCCTCTCAAGGACTGTAACCCGGCGGCCACTCCAGCAAGGTGTCGACCCCAATTGTTAAGGTAAATATTAATAACCAGATAATCAAGAAAAGCCATTACACATTGTTGATGAGGCTGGAGAGTGTCTGGTTCACCCAGCACTGGAACGTTGTTGGCGCCCCAAGGAGCCCAAAGATAAGTGCGCAAGTACTGGCCCAAGTACTGGCAAATGACATTTTATGTCTTAATGGATGTCCTTGCTAAAGGAACCTTTTAGTCCCCCTTTGTGAGGATTAGCACCGTTATGTGCAACTAGGCCTTCCTTACAGACTCCAGTAACTCATTCACTCCTGGCACCGTACAGCTCCAGTGAGTAAAACTGCCTGCCCACCCCCCCATTGTCCCAGCTACTGAATGATCGAGCCAGGAAATATCATCATGCCAGGTGCTGCACAGACCCCTGTCCCCCACTGTCTGAATGAGATTAGGTAGGGACCCCATCGTGCTGGGTGCTGTACAGCCCCCACTGATTTAAAACTGGGTTTGCCAATTTTCTGGGCACTGCACAGACACAGAGCAAGAGGGACTCCCACCCCCAAGGAGATCCCTTTTCAATGATATAAACTAGAGAGTGCGTGTATATGTATCCAACATACAGAGGAATTATGGCACAGAAAGAATAAGGGACTCTACCTCCAGCCCAGAACTCTAACCCACTACCCCCCACTCCCCTACCAGAGAACCCACGAGTCCTGGCTCCCAGCCCCTAAGCATGCCCATTCAGGCTAGCCTCCTCTTCTCTGGTATGAACTGCACGGCTGACGGCCCCCAGGCACTTGGACCCACCTGCCTCCTTGCTCCCAGGATAAATAGGGGGATGTGGGGAGAGGAGGGTGTAACAGCATGACCTGGTCCTGCAAATACTCTGTTGGGAATTAGCTCCGGTCTCGCTGTCTCACTCAAACTGAGAGCCCAGCTGAACTGTGAAACTAGATGGGCACCTCCCTAGTACGTTTGAGTCTCCCTATTTACTGTAACCAAGCCAAGAACGTGAACCGGAGCTCTCGCATCCTCATGAATGTCGCATCCCTTGTCTCTCCCTCTGTTCCCCCTTCCCTGTCTCCCCTTCCCCGTCTTTAGATTGTAAGCTCTCGGGCAGGGACCGTGTCTATCTTAGTTCCTGTAAAGCACCAAGTATATTGCTGGCACTATATAAATGCTAATAATAATAATAATTCTCCTTTCTATCCAGCCGGGACCACCGGGGTAGGGGCTTCTTCTCCCACAAACAGCTGGTTCCCCAGGGATTACCTCCCCAACACAACTTCAGCCCCTCTGGGCATCTGTAAACACAAATCCAGCCCCATTAGGCACTGTACGGGTAAGGAACGCTCCCACCTGGTTCCGGCTGGGTCCATTTAGACCGTCCTCGTAAGGCAGCCAGGCGTTCCTGCACGTTGGGCTTCCCTCAGCCCAGCTCCTTGGTTTTGGGGTCCAGCCTGTGCTGCTCTAATGTCCCTTCAGTTGGGCTTTTGCTCAGCCCATCCAGCCAGAGCTCCACCCAGCCCTCTCCACAGAGCTCCACTCTTCCCAGAACTCCCTTCTCTCCTGCTCCCTCTGGCAGCTGCAGACTCATTAAGACCCTCATGCAGCCCAGCTGTGTCCCTGCCACCAGCTCAGCTAGGGTGGACAGATAGGCACATTTTAGAAGACACTTATGAGAAATACAGGTTGCAGGGCTGTATGAATACAGATAGCTGAGTTGCATTGGCTCCAATGCATCCCTGCAACCTGTATTTCTCATAAGTCTCCTCTAAAATGTGCCTATCTGGCCCCCCTCAGCTGCTCCACACTGCCACAGAGGGGCCTGGGGGCATTGGGCAGATGGGGACAAGGAGGATGAGAAGGGGGCTGGGAAAGAGGAGGGGATTTTAAGGGTGCTGCGGGCTAGCCGCAGGGAGAGGGGCAGGCTTGAGGGTTTCTGGCTGCCTGGGTAAGAGGCAGGGACTTATGGGGCACTGGCTAGCTCAACCCAGTCCTTGCTCTCAAACACTGTGAGAGAGTGAGCTCAGGGGAAGGTAGCAGAGATGAGGACCTAGGGGATAGATTCATAGCGCAGATCCATGATCACGCACTGTTCCAAGGACTTTTAATTCATGTCCCTTTAAGAAGCAGCTAAGAGCCCTTTAAACTGAGTACTGCCCAGGAGACTGGGGTGGGAACAACTGGGGCAGATCAAGCAAGAGAGGTCTGGGGGTGGCAGGAGGGATGAGAGCTCCCGGCAGGGAGGTGCACCTGGGAGGGTGAGAAAGGCAGGGAGTCCGCTGCAGCTGAGCCGGAGCAGAGAGAAAAGCAGCTGCCGGATCTGCGGAACTAGCGGCGAGTGAAACCGTCAAGCCTCCAGGTTTGCGAGTGGCTGGAGGTCAGTGAGGGTCCGAAGGGGAGGAAATGGAGTCGATCCTGCAGACAATGCGCGTGAGTGCAAGAGAAGGGGGCAGAGGGTGCATGGGGCTCTGGAGAGGTGGAACGCGGGAGCAGGCCAGGACTGGGACTTTATGGGGCCAGGTATCTAGACCCGTCCCATCCCCTTCCCCTGCTTACCCAGTCCTGTGCGTGCTCCTGAGAGGCCCTCTCCCCAAACTCCCCGGTGACTCATACTCATTTTCAAAGTGGCCCCTGGAAAGGAAAAGGTTTCCCTGCTCCTGGTTTAGATTGTCCATCTGCCTGGTGCGATGCTGCGTGCCGGCTTGAGAGAGTGCTGCTGGCGGNTTGACAGTGAGGAAGGAGAGGAAGGATGAGGGGGGAAGATAAGAAGTTCAGTTTTAGCCATGTTGAGTTTGAGTTCACGTTGGGGAATTGTATCTAAAGGAATTGTTAGCTTTTATTTTTCAAAGGGGGAGCGGAAATGTTGTTGCCTTCTACAAAGGTGTTTGTAGAAACTCCCCAAGTGAGACCACTGATTGGGCCATAATCCCTGTAGCAACAAACCCCCCTGGCGGCCCTGCCCTGTGACATTGAGGAACAACCAAATTTCAGAAAAGCAACACAAATGTTGCTATCCAGTTTGGGTGATAGACAGCCTAATTGAACCTGTCAATTTGAAACGGCACAATCTTTTTGCCCTACCACACCTCCTGCAGTGAGAGAAAGAGAGAAAATCATCGCCCCACCACTGACCTTTGTAAATTGGCCTCTATAATCATGCAAATCCAGTCTCATTTGGAAGTGCCAACCAGACCCCATTAACGGTCACATTCTCAAGTTTTGGAACTCTTGTCTGAACCGGGGAGCGCAGCTGCTACGTGGGCAATACCTGCAATCTTGAGAGCTGTGTTGGGGGCCCGATGGGTTACCTGAGTATTGCCGTTACTGAGATTTACCGATAGCTACCAATCAATAAAATGGAAATCAGTACAGGAATCGGAATGGAAAGTCAGAAAATGGATACAGGAATTTGGAAAATGAAGACAAAAAATGTTAAATCGGTACACTGGGCACGAATTGGGTACCGATTAGTACTCAGTGTTACCAGGTTGGGCTGAGTACTGCAATGTTGACGGCTCTACCAGTTTTGGAAAGGTACTCATCCTTTCAGCTTTACATCATTACCACAGACAAATCATTCAGCTAATCTTGGCTATGGTCTTGCTTGGAGTTTGTCAAGAGATACTGGACTCGCCCATCCCTGTGGATCACCGAGATCTCACACCGTCCTTCTCCGGAGAGGAATTCCAGGCTGCCCCTGGCCCAAATAATGACCAGCCTGGAGTTCTTCCTCACGGTCAAGGACTCACACTTGAATCGAGTGATGGCCTCCTCAAAGCAGCTGCTCAGATCCTTGCTCAGCACCCCCCAGTCTCCCATTCTGCTCTGAACTTCCTCCAAATGATATGTTGTCAGTTCCTCTGGGATGGAAGGTAACCAGTGCAAAGGCTCATCCCTCCCCAATGGTGTGACCCGATAGTTGGCCTCCCCGTTGACATAGAGCACCAAGATCTGGCACTGACCATGCCCAACAACCCACTCTAGCTCCTCACCATCCCACTGAATCCGCAGCCTGGCATTGGCCTGAATGGACAGCAGCTCCTGGCTGAACCCTAAATGGGCTTGTTTGAAACAGGCTCTTGGCATTGCTGTGTCTCCCCAACAGGAACCTAGTTTTTCCCACGCTCTCCGTAGAAAGTCACTAGTCAGTGGTTCTTTCTGGGCACGCAGCTGATCTAGGAACATGCTCACCAGGAGCCTTTTCTCATGGTATATTGGGATCCCATTGATAGAGAAGATGCTCAATTCACACTCGCCATCTCCAGAGAGAAATTCCAGGCTTTTCTTCTCCGAATAGATCCTCATCTGCGTGTTCTGCTGGATGGACGGGGGCTCCCGGCTGAACCGGTCAATGGCCAGTCCAAAGCAACTGCTCAGCTCCTCGCTCAATGCCCCACACCCTCCCAGTCTGTCCCGAACTCGCTCTAAATCCCCAACGCTCAGCTGCTCTGGGTAGGAGAGATTCCAAGCTGCATGAATATCCTTGGTTGGCTCCATGAGATGGTATTGGGGCTCCCCGTCATCATAGATGACCCGAATAGCATGCTTGCCCTCCCCAGAGATGAAGTTCGCCTCCCCTTTACTCCACTGAATGAGAACGGTGGCACTTTCCCGGATGCTTGGTAGCTCCTGGCAAAACCCCTGCCAGGCTTGATGGAAACAGGCTCTGAGAGAGGCCGCATTTTCCTTGAAAGACCCGAGCTTTTCCCAAGCGTTCCTCAATGTCTTGGCACTCAGGGGCCTCGGGGAGAAGCATAAGTGATCCACAAAAGTAGAAAAGTCAATCCCTTCCACATATTCGTCACACCAGTGTCTTCCATCCTCGAAATGTACGTGTATAATAACCATTTCTTCTTCTTCGGTGTAAAAGCGGAACATCCATGGGAATGAAAGGATTCTCATGCGCATGCGTTCCCTCACTGATGGGGGCTCCCGGCTGAAGCAAGAGATTGCTTCATCAAAGCAAGCACGAAGCCCCTCACTGATCCCCTCAAAATCGTCCAGCTTCTCCCGGATCCTCTTTAGGTTTGCAACGCTCAGAGGCTCCCACCGAGAGTGTAGTCTCCAAAGATAGACCTCTCCATTGGGCTCCGTGACATGGTATCGGGGCTCCCTCTCCCCCTTGGAAACCATAATCTTTCACTCCCCTTTCCCAGAGATGAAGGTCAGCTCCTTTCCATCGCAACTGACGGTCATAGTGGCATTTTCCTTCACGCATGGGAACTCCTTGAAGAATATCTGAAGGGCTGTGCTCAAGAGCCGGCACAGAGACTCTGGACTTTCCTTCATGGACCTCAGCCTTTCCAGCACCTTCTCAATGTTTTTGGTACTCAACTCCTCCACAGGGTAGACCAACTCAGCTAAATCCATGGCCGCAGGTTTGAAGGTTCCCCTAGACAAGAGGGAAGAAGAACTCATAAAAAAATAATAAGTATCAGACTGGATCAGGCCATCCATCCATTTAGTTAAACATCCTATCTCTGACAGTGACCAATACTGGTTGAATTAGAGAAGGACCAAACAGGTCATAATGGAGTGATTTGCCCCCCTGCTGTTATTAATTATTAATTTATTTATTATTATTATTATTATTATTTTATTAGCATTTATAAAGCACCAGCGATGTACGTGTCACTTTAAAAAAAAAATAAGATAGACACAGTCCCTGCCCGAGAGCTTACAATCTAAAAACAGGGGGAGAGAAGACAGGGAAGGGGGAACAGAGGGAGAGACAAGGGATGCAACATTCATGAGGATGCGAGAACTTGGGTACACATTCTTGGCTTGGTTACAGTAAATTGGGAGTTTACAGATAACAGGTGGGGGATAGTTCAGGGTGGAGATGATTAGCAGGAGTTAGGAAGGGTGGAACGGAAGAGGTGAGTTTTGAGGAGGGACTTGAAGGTGTGGATGGTGGGGGCAAGGCGGACGAGGGCAGGGAGGGAGTTCCAGGCACGTGAGGCAGCGAGGGAGAAGGGACAAAGGCAGTTGGGGGAGCAGAGGAGGTGTGGGAGGGTGAGGGAGGGGATGGAAGAGGAGCGGAGTGCTCAAACAGGGGTTCAGAGGGTGATCAGGGCAGAGAGGTAGGGGGGTGCGAGTTTGTGAAGGGCTTTGTAAGTGAGAACAAGGAGTTTGTGCAGAATACACTCAGGAAGAGGGACCCAGTAGATAGAGGAGAGGCTGCACATGGTCAAAGCGATGGACAAGGTGGATGATTCTGGCAGAAGAGTTTTGAACAGAGATGAGGGAAGAAAGGTGAGAGCGGGGAAGGCTAGCGAGGAGGAGGTTACAATAGTTGAGGCGTGAGATGACTAGGGCGTGGATGATAGTTTTGGCAGAGGAGACAGACCAAAAAGGGCGGATCTTAGCAATGTCGTGGAGGCAGAAGCGGCAGGACTTGGCGACAGAGTCAATGTAGGGTTTGAAGGTAAGGTGCGAGTCGAAAATGAAGCCCAAGCTACGGGTTTGGGGGACAGGGAGGATGGAGACCCAGTTAATGGCAATTGACAGGGAAGAGGAAGAAGAAGGATTGGGAGGGAAGATAAGGAGTTCAGTTTTCACCATGTCCAGTTTGAGTTGGCGTTGAGACATCCAGGCGGAGATATAAGAGAGATAGTTGGTGTGATTAGCTTGAACAGAGGGGAAGAGGGAAGGAGTGGAGAAGAGAGTTGAGTGTCGTCAGCGTATAGGTGGTATTGGAAACCGTGGGAGGCAATGAGTTTGCCTAGGGATTGGGTGTAGATAGAGAAGAGGAGGGGGGCAAGGACAGAGCCTTGGGGAACCCCGACAGAGAGGTAGGGAGGAGGAGGGGGAGGAGTTAGGAAGATATACATTGAAGGAGANGGGTAGAAGCTCTGAGGGTTGCAAAGAAGTTGGGGGCAGGGGGGCTTAATATTTAATTTAATTTATTTATTTATTTTTATTTTATAAATGTCTACCCCGCCCCTCCTGCGGACAGCTCGGGGCAGCTTCCAACAATAAAATACAATACATAAAAACAATTGAAAGGGTGCATTCTGGAGGAGGAGGGTCCAGATCACGGATCCGTACCATGGATCCATCCGCTCTCCCCATGGGCAGCTCCTCCTCTCTGATCACTTATCCCGAGCTGCGTCGTTCAGCGCATGGAGGTAGGAACAGGATCCAGGGGGCAGAGACCCAGGAAATGGGAAGAGGCCAAATAAAAACAGACTGGCTGCATTAAGCCCCTGGGCCTAAGGGATTGGGGGGGGGGGGGCGCGGGCGGTTCCCTTTGATAAACTAGTTTTGTGCAGAAGGAAACGAGATGAATCTGGCCTGACTTGTTCTTGACAAATCCATGCTGGTTATGAGCCATCTCTGCATTGTCAATGAGGAGCTTACAGCTCGATGATGTCACCGTCTTCTCGGTTCTCTTGCTAGTTTTTGAAGATATCTCTTAAAGAGGGGCTGCTGAGACCAAAAAGCCAGAGACCAGACTCTCACGCTCATGCCGGACGCTCTTCAGATGCTGGTCGTACCAGCAGATCTGGATTTCGTGTATGGTCTTGCAGGTGAACTCCAGCCACTTCCCGTCGGCCTGGAGGATGAGCTTGCAACGGAGGAGGAAACCGCCATGTTTCTTCATCAGATCCATGGCGTGGCTGAAGCAGGCGGCCAGGCCGGGCGTCATGGACCCCTCCGCTTCCAGCTGGTTCTTCTTCTGCAGGAGATGGAACCCGGTGATGCCGTCCGAACAATCAGCGACGTCCACCATGGCGAACCCTGGATGCTAGTTCGAGCCGAGAGACCTTCTCGTGCTGGGGAACCCGGGGGAGAGGCAGCCTCCTGGGGACAGGGGCGTCTGTGTGAAACAAGAGAGAGGTGAGGAACCTCCTGCAAAGAACCCAGGTGTCTGAGCAGGGGTCCCTGGATCCCCACCCATCCATCCATCCAGGTAAAGACAGGAGGAATGTAGAGAATGATAATAAATGTGGATCTTGTGGGGAAATTGATAGGCAGTGACAGAGCTGGGGGAGGGGGAAAGGAGGGAGTCCTGATCCAACCTGCTCTCATCCACTAGCCCCCACTCCCCAAGAACCCAGGAGTCCTGGCTCCCCCCCTCCCCTCCCAGAGAACCCAGGAGTCCTGGCTCCC
>QEPC01002545.1:297525-308361 GCA_003113815.1 Sphenodon punctatus | reverse complement strand
CCCGCAGCCCCTGCTCTCCCAACTCTGGGCTCCCCCCAGCTCTGCCGCTGCCTCTCAGTCCCCACCCGCAGCCCCTGCTCTCCCAACTCTGGGCTCCCCCCAGCTCTGCCGCTGCCTCTCAGTCCCCACCCGCAGCCCCTGCTCTCCCAGCCCTGGGCTCCCCCAGCTCTGCCACTGCCCCTCAATCCCCATCTGCAGCCCCTGCTCTCCCAGCCCTGGGTTCCCCCAGCTCTGCCACTGCCCCTCAGTCCCCACCCTCAGCCCCTGCTCCCCCAGCCCTGGGCTCCCCCCAGCTCTGCCGCTGCCCCTCTGTCCCCACCCACAGTCCCTGCTCTCCCAGTCCTGGGCTCCCCGCAGCTCACCTTTCAGTCACTCTTCCGTATAGCTTGAAGAATTGTGTTCCTCCTCCTTCCGAACACTGATCGCAAATGTTTCACCTTCAGCTCCTCTAAGCTAATAAAACTATCAGTTCTTGTGGCTCCTCCCTTTGCAAACAGCCTTTGCTTGTTCTGCTCTGGGATAATCTCGTAATTGATGCTTTATTGTTATTGGGAGTGGCTGGAGGGAACGGGGATGGTTTACTGCCTCCAGTGGGGATGGTTTCCTCATTGTTCTTCAGCAGAGCCTCTTGTACAATTCGTAGTCATTGCAAAAAGGAGACAAACCAAATGGGATCCAAGGTATGTTGTGATAAACACTGTGGCTCCCTGCATTTTACTCCTCTGGGTACCATCTCTCAGCCTTGTCCATGGGACAAGGGCTCTCAGGGAGGCATTATGGGTTGTTGCCCTGACTATAGAACTTTTCTGTTTGAAAAAGCATTTGAAAGAGCAGAGATAGGTGTGGGGTGGGTAGATAGATTGGGAGTAGGGTGGTGGGGTGGGGGTGGGGAATTAGGAGGTGATATTGGGTGGGCTTGGTGGGGGGTTGTGTACGGGTTGGGGGTTTAAGGCTATTTTTTGAAGGAGTTTTAATCTTTCTATTGTTTGTGAACCACACTAAGACTTTGGAAAGAGTGGGATATAAATTTAAACAAAGAAACAAACCATATTGTAACATAGCATGTGTCTTGACATATATTATCTGACATATCATATGACATATCACATAATACATATATGTCTTGTAAAATAACATGCACACACATTAAAACTAATAATATGCCCCACCCCTTCAAAATTGGGAAAACTTGTTGAAATCCCAGTTCCCATTCTCGTCTCGGTCGAATTGAGAACTGCTTGGTGTTGGGCAATTTCTCGACCGGCATTTCATTTCTCAATTCACTGACTGACTGAGAAATACCATCTCGAGTTATTGACTTACCGCATACCTTTTGTTTACCGCTTACCGCGTTGCCGAGGAGACTGTTTTGCTTCCAGGTTTGTTGTTTCCGTATTTCTGCACCAATCACTGTGCAAGCAGCCAATCTGCAATCCAGTTGCTGATTGGTCAAAGTAAAGGGAACAACATCGAACAAATGGAGGAACTGGAGTGGAGGTTAAGGAAGGGCCGTTCTCACAGTGATTGGCTCAGAGGTGACATCTGTGATTAGATGGGTGAATTTTTTGTGATGTTGGATATTGAGACAAGAGCAAATGGGCTTAAAAAGTAGCAGAAGATATTTAGACGAAATATTAATATAATTTTTATTTTTACAGTGTCCCCAGGACCCCTGCCCAATGGCACTCGGAGTGCTTAACAAAACAATATAACATTAATTTATAAATGTGTTGAGCGCTAAAATAAAGATGGGGTGGCTGAAGAGGCAGCCAGGGGGTCGGTCACAGTAAACAGAAGCACACAGTGGCCATGTGAATAGGCCTGATGGAGTTTCCAAGCCTGACCTGGAATTTAGTAGGGATGGGCAAACAGAACAGAGCTCATAAATTCAGTTTGGTTCGGTTTGAAATTCGAGTTCGGAAATTCGGTTCGGTTCTAAATTTGAGTTCGGTTCGGTCGACCGAACAGACAAAGTTCGGTCGAATTCCGAACTTCCGAACCAAGTTCGGCCATTCAAAACCAGGTTTTTTGGTGTGTGTTGCCACTAGGGATGGGCGAACAGAATGGAGTTCAGAAATTCGGTTCGGTTTGGTTTGAAATTCGAGTTCGTTTCGGAAGTTCGGTTTGGTCGACCAAACAGACCGAGTTTGGTCCGAACTTCCGAACCGTGTTCGCCCATCCCTAGAGTTTAGTTTGACCACTCTGAGCACACCAGGGGGGGATGGGGGGGGCAACCAGGTACCTAGGCTGGGTGGGGTCAATTGGTTTTAAATACTGGACATTGGGCAGTTCAGGGTCAGTCCTTGGGAACAATAGAAGCCATAAGCTGCAGACTGAAGCTGCTAAGAGTGGTTTACCTGGGCTGAGAGCTGGCGCTGCAGCTTGGGAAGAGGTGGCTCAACTGTTGGAGCATACCCCTCTTTCTGGGCCAGCTGGCGAGCACCACAGAGGAAGAACTGAGGAATGGGAGACCGTGTGCTGTACTTGACCTAGCCTCTACCCCTATCCCTGCTGTTAGTAAACTTGGGTGTTAAGTGGACTCCTGAGTCTGCAGGGTGGCACTCAGCATGGTGACCCCTGGGTGGCTGTACGACAGGTGCTGGCCTGCCTAAGCACCAGGATTCAGGGGGCTGGTTAGGTGAGTGTGGGTCCATAACAATAAACAATTTAAACGGGAAGGTGTGACAGGGTCACATGAGTATTGGCAGCATCAGTCCCGGAGTGGAGATGAACCTGGCAATGATACAGTCCTGGAAAAGGAGATTGAGCAGAACTGAGCTACTGTCTCATTAAGGTTCTTAACACTAAACCTAATTAAGTCACTGGGAGGCTGGAGCAGGACCAAGCCTCAGCAGCTACATACACACCTGAGAACCCTTAATGAGGAGAGGAGTTTATCTGAAGTAGAGAGCAAAAAAGAGGCTGTGGAAGGAGCTCAGAGCTGGAGCTCTACTGAAGGCAGGGCTGAGGGAAGCCTGCAAGGTCTGGGCACAGATTCTATGCCCTGGTCTAAAGGCTGAGGAAGGCCAGATAGACGCCAGGAACTACACTTGAGCCACTTGGACTCAGATGGGATCTTCCCTATATATACGCCTGACCTGAAGGGTCTTGTGAACTGTGTGAAGATTTCTGAGGGACCGACACTTGTATGGAAGAAGCCACCTCTGGAGGATTGAGCTGGCTATTGGGGAGGCGTGGAGGCCAGAATTTAAAACTAAAAAACCCTAAGATAAGGACAGAGTTTGGCTGTGGCAGAGGTTTGAGCTAATTCCTCACGAACTTGGCACTCCTCTAGGGATGAGTGACCCCCACACCACAGAAGGTAAAGAGGGGGGACAAAATTATGGCTGAATATGAGAATCTATTTTGAGTCTCACGAGAATCGAGAACTCAGCGAAATCTCGAGAAGATCTTGCTAAGGGGAGAGAATCTCATGAGAATCTCGCTTAAAAAGAAAAAAAACAACAACTGTACATGCATAAAATGGCTGCCAGATCATTCTGTACATGTGCAGCCCTTATCCAAAATGGTGATGGAAGCATCGCTGCCATTTTAGAAAAAGCCAGCGATTCTGCACATGCACAGAACAGCCTGGGGCCATTTTGCGTATGCACAGTTGCTTTTTCTTTTTTTTTTTCCTTGGAGTGGAGTTGGTGGCTGCAGAAAACACAAACAGACACAGGATGGAACACTTGGCATGGGATGTGGCATACACGTGGTTCTGGTAAGTAAAACGGAGGGGGTGGAAATCTCAATCAAGAAAGGTCAAAAACTGGGACTTTTCTCAATTCTTGTGGAAATCCAGCCGAGAAGCTTGATAAGAATCAAGAAAAATATGAGACTGAGTTTCAGTCCTAGACAAAATGTATTAAAGGGAACCAGGAGTGGATCCAAAAAGCACTTGGAGAATGAATCAGTCATCAGGTGCTTTTTTAAGGTGAAGAGGGAGGAACTGAGATAAACACCTGGACAGAGAAAGTTCCATACTTTCTAAATGGAAGAGCAGAGTTGGCTGGTGGAATCGGTAGCTGAGTGAGGTTGAGGCATCTCCCTAGGATGGTTTCCAAAACTGTCTGGAAAAGCATCTGTCTGTGACACTGAGGATAGAGGGCATCATACTTTGGAACAAGGGGTTGCACTAGATGACCTTTGAGGTCCCTTCTAAGCTCACAGTCTTTTCAGTGGTTACATGCTCATGTCAATACACCACAGAACAAACTCTCGATTTCTTGGACGGAAGGATTTCTGGACTTCCTGAGCGAGGGGCTGCACGTTTCCACTGTCGGTCAGTACAGAGACAACCAGTAGGACCCCCACTATCTTGATCCAGTTCCTTGTTACTGTTCTCATGACAGTTACCAACAGAGGGGACGTCACATGATAGTGGCTTTCTCCACTGGCAAAGAAGACGCTGATCTCAGTTTCACCCATCCCCGATTGAAACTCCAAGATTTTCCCGCTGTCCTGGATCACCATCTTGGCGTTTTTCTGAACCAACTTGGGTTCCCGGCAGAACTCCCGTAGAGCACGGTCAAGGCAATGTTTCATCTCCTCGGTCATCCCCCCATAATGCTCTAGAGTATTTCTCCACCTCAGGAGGTCAGGGATGCTCAGGGGTTGAAGATCTGGAAGCTCCTCCAAGGCTACGCCAGTCATGATGAGCTGGGGCAGCCCGTTGATGACGACGAAGGTGAGAATAACTTTGCCTTTCCCAGAGACAAATTTCAGGAAGGTTCCTGTACTCTGGATGAAGACCGTGGCATTCTCCTGCACACGGAGCGGCTGCACCGGAAACTCCTGCAGAGCCAACTCAAAAAGACACCGGAGCTCCTGGTTCATTTTACCCTGAGCTTCCAAACGGCTTTTCTCCTTCAGAAGGGTTTCGGCATTCAATGACAATTGCCTTGACCAGGAAAACAGCCTCTCCAACAGTCCTGTCCTCCGATAACCTAAAAGATTAAGCATAACAAAACTCTTTGGTTTAAAGCAACAAGAACAATGGCTTGGAATCTCCAAATTTAGTCCACGGCTAGTTGTGTGTGTGTGTGTGTTTCGTTTTTTAATTGTCATTTGACCTCATTTCTTGATCTGGTCCCTCCCGCAAGCATTGATGAAATGTTCTCAGGGGAAGGTCAGGAGAGATGAAGGGGTGCACTTAGGAACTGGACCTATAAGGCAATGAGCTATCAGAGAAACACGTACAGAGCTGGGCAAGTCCCAATGTGGATTCTCTGACAGCCCATTGTGTGAGAGGTAAGATACTGTGTGGATTCTCCAATGCCCCCAATTCATGATGCTCCCATTCTTTCTCCTGCCCACAGCACCTCCCCAACATTAATTCTGTCCCAGCAGGCCCTCCCTGAATCTCTTCACCACATCCACATCTTTTTGTGGTCCACACCCTTTATGCTTCTAAACTGAAAAGAAATTAATTCAGAATCAGCAGATTAAGCATTAATAAGTAGTCGTGGGATTTAGTGCAATGGAGGTGGCCCACTGGGCATTTTCAACTCACCAGAAGCCAATGATAGATCGCTTGGTCCATGTAATAGGGATCATTTACTTCCCGTGACCTACAGCACCTGCGATCAATATTTCTCAGCCCCCCCTCTTTAAAATAGTCAGGGAAGAGCACTTCAAAAACCTCCCCCACAATTCCCGCTGTCCAACTGCTTTGGGTTAAGGGAAGCTTAAGAACACAAGTACATTGCTAGTGCCATGCTGGGTCAAACCAATGGTCCATTGAGCTCAACATCCTGTCTCTGCCAGTGATCACTGATCAATCTAGGTCGCTTGAGAGAAGGACCCAACAGGTCAGAGATTATGTACTGCAAACTACTTGTCTAATAAACATGAATGGACCTATCCTCCAAGAACTTATCTAATCCTTGTCACCAAAGATTCAGCTGGAACAAATCTGAAATGGAATAAGAGATTTGAAATAGAATAATTTGAAATAGAATGAAAGAATGGAATCAAATCAAAATTTCCTTTCCAGAAATGAATCTCTGAGACGAAAGACCAAACTTTATTATTTTGTCAGGTAGCAATTCACAAATCCATATTTCATTACTTCATGACTTCAGTCCAGCTGTTGCCCAGTTAGTGGGCAAAAGCAACTGGGAAAGAGACTCAGGACTCCTGGGTTCTCTGGGAGGGGAGTGGGGGCTAGTGGGTTAGAGCAGGGGGAACTGGGAGCCAGGACTCCTGGGTTCTCTGGGAGGGGAGTGGGGGCTAGTGGGTTAGAGCAGCGGGGCTGGGAGCCAGGACTCCTGGGTTCCCTGGGAGGGGGGTGAGGGCTAGTGGGTTAGAGCAGGGGGGCTGGGAGCCAGGACTCCTGGGTTCTCTGGGAGGGGAGTGGGCGCTAGTGGGTTTAAGCAGTGGGGCTGGGAGCCAGGACTCCTGGGTTTGCTGGAAGGGAAGCAGGGGTTGCACCCGCTTTCACTTACAAGGCTGGTAAGGTAACCAGGATTTGCTCTGGAGAGGCCCCCCATACATTTTCAAAGCGCAGATCCTGGAGCCAGGCTGTGGAGACGCTGCTCAGACACGGAAATGAATCAGTGCCTCTCCCTGATGATCTCTGCCCTTTACTGGAGTTTCGCGATGGAAGGGGAGGGATGAACGAAGAGCCAGGGCCGTCCCCGCAATTCCCTCCCAGCACCGGTTCCCGGGCTCCTCCTTTCCCTCCAACAGCACCGAGAAAACGAAACTAGTGCTCACAGGCTCCACCCAGAGAACGTGGCGTCCTGGCTCCCAGCCCCCCCTGCTCTGAACTTCTAGGAGCTGGGTTCCTCCTTTCCCAAATAGTCGCAGCGCTGCCCATTTTAGGTACTGCCCTAAATAAATGAGATGTGTCTATATGCAAGTCCCCAGCCACCAAACGCGGGGCAAGGGTTACATTTGTTCACTCCACTCTGCGAGTAAGTAAGGTGGATCAAACACAGGTTTGCCACCCAGAACAAATCCAGGGGAAGTCCTCAGCAAATCCATGGAAGAGCAATACAGAATCATCTGGTCAGTCATACACCCCGGTCCCTAGTCGCATAGAGACATGGCTAGGGGTTCACTTAGGCTGAGCCTGGAGGGAGCTTCGGGGCATGTTAATTTCACTGTGGGGGGGCAGATGGGCCATTTACCCCTATTTTTGCTGCCATCTGATGGACTCTCCTTGCTGGGCTTAGTCCATAGGGTGGAAGCAAAAACACGGATCAGCTCAAACATCCGGACAAACTGCTTGATGTCGCAGGTACCACCATGGAGGATATTTGCCCTGTGATGTGTCGACCGGGGGGGGTCATAGGTGACTGGCAAATGTTGATTGGGGGGGCACAAGAGTGGGGCCTGGGCATGAGGTTATAGGCTTTAAATAAATGACAGTTTATTGAGAATTTGTCATCTATTAAAAACAAAAAAACTAACCCAAAAAAGGAGATTTTTGTTTTGTCTCAAGGACAACACCTGTTACTTCACACAGAGGTGACTGAACTAACCCAGAGACTGAACGTGCTAAATTTGGCAAAAGTAACTTTTCTAGGTTTTTCAGAACAGGTAGAGGAGGTTCTAAATTAGTGACATTAATCAGGCCACTGTCAGATCCTACAGAATGAAGTGGTGAGGTGTTACATATTGGTTAGTGGAGCATTCCCTTCTGTAACTCATGACGCAATCACTACAGATTTTAGATTATGCGTTATCATTAGTTTATGAAGCACCATGCTTTATAGCTGCAATCTCAAGACCATAGGTTCTTGGGAACAGCAACACTCAATGATGTACAATACACAGGCAGTTTGCTACTTTGTATTTATAATCAGCTTCTGTCTGCATTGTTTATTTAAGGCTGTGTCAGAATCTGGATTCCATTGTAATTTAATGAATTCCTCCCACCTCCATTATTTAACAGCTTGGTACTCTCCCAGTTGTGAGAATGGGAGGAGCCACTCGAAGAAGAACAGAAGGTTGCCACCTTGTAAATCAAGTTCTTCGAGATGACTCATGCCATTCTCACAACACCCACCCATCCAGCCCCACAACGGAATTCAATTTGGGGTTGGAAGGAACTGACGGTTGAGAGGGAGAGTGTCTTATATAGGCTGGGATGTCACATGGTCTGAAAATCTGGGGGGGGACATTCTCCTGCATCCCCCCCCCCATGAGTCGCCTATGCCAGGGGTGGAGAACCTCAGGCCCAGGGGCCAGTTGTGGCCAACAGCTAGTGGCCCTTTTCCAGTTACTGGATCTGGCCTCTGGATCCTGTTCCTACTCCCAAGCACTGAAAGACTGAGTTCGGGGAAGGGAGCAGCGATGAGGGCAGGCACACAAGGAGAGGGGATAGATCCCATGGTCTTGACCATTCTCTTCCTAAGCGCACGCACCCCTACTTCCAAATTCTATGCAGTCCTTGGAGCTTGTACTAGGTTTCAAAGTAGCCCCTGGGAAGTTCTCCACCCCCGGTGTAGAGACACACAATATTGAAGATCAAACTCTCCAATAAGGAAATTTACACAGCTGTCATGTTAACTCAGAGGAGTCCTGACACTGACCCACATTGCCTTTGCCCGTCCCTGGCAGTAATCTCACATGATCAAGGTGGATTAATTTCTTTGCACTTGATTTTAACAGTCCAGGTACAAACTGTACTTACCCGCCTCACATGCCAGATGCCCTGTCCCATTCTGTAAGCTCTGCACCGCCCCAGTCCAGTCACAGGGTGGGAGAGGTGACAACCCTAGTCGTGCTCCTAATGTACCCCTTTGCAGCTGGATTCTCTCCAATCCTTTTGATCCTGCAAGAATGTCCTGACCTGACTCAACTCTGTCAGACACTTATTGGTACCCAGTGAGTGCCTGATGGCTTCCCTGATTCATGTATGGAGAAATAAGCTTCTGTTTATTAAAGCTAGGCAATATCCACGGTGTATTGGCGTTTCATCCCAAAAACCAATTTATATCCAGGGGCTATGTCTGCTTGCAGACTGTGTCAGGATCAGGATCCAGTCAATCAGGAACTTCAGAAGGAAACGTAGAAAGATGTCACTTCAGCGGAACCAGAAATTATTTGCTGTAAATTCGTTGGGCGGAAACATTCCCAGGAAGCCTATCGACTTGCCAATCTGGCCAAAGGATGTGAAGACTCCATCGGGGATGATAAGTGGAAAATTCAGGAGATCAAGAAGAAGCAGGGGGAGGCTGGTCCAGCTCCAGGAAGGACTTGTCCATTCTGTGCTTTTGGCCAAGAAGCCGGCCAAAAAGTGCAAGTGGTTGGCATGGTCAACATGGATGTTGTTTTCTCTGAAGTACTGAAGGGTGATGTGGAAGATGGAACATCAGGTGCTTGTGATACTGGACCCAGGAGAAGGCGAGACCGTTGGACAGGACATCTTTGCCCTTTCTGAGATCAAAAGTGCCATGTAGAAGCCAAGATGCTTCGTGGAACAGTACGATGGCATTAGTCCTTCTCTTTCTGCATCGAAGAACTATTAGCCACTTGGGGAAATGTTTTCAATTTATGGTGTCATTTTTTCTGTGATGTTTCTGTTTTTCATTTCATTCTTCTTTTCTCTGCTAAGTCTCATCTTCTGTTATTGGTTTTATACAGTAGATTAATATTTGAAGGGATCCCCAATCTAGATCCAAATGACTGGTGGTCTTTTTATTTTCCCCACACAGGAATCCAACATGAAGTCAGAGGTTTTAAAAGAAATAAGCTTTACTAAAAGAGCGATCTTAATGAAACAAATGATCAGACAACTGACTATTGCTGGAAGGAGTACACAGATCTGACGTACAAGAAAAGCAAGTGAGAAATAAGACCCAATGATGCATTAAATGACTAACTTGGTTCCTGCTTTACCTAAAAGATAGGTAATACGTATGTATTTTTTCTTTTATTATAAAGCTGGTGTCTGTGCTTTTGCTGAAAATAGGAACTTGTCAGCCACCGTAGTCGCTTCTCGGCTCGGCGGCTGTACTCACCAGCCATGGGCCCCGCCCCCCGTGCCACAGATACGGCAGTGACACCGCCGGCTCCAGCAGCAGCCCCGCCACCGCCCACCACAGGCGGCAACGGAGTGGAACAGCCAGGGCCCGCCCCCAACACACAGGGCCCCGCCCCATGCTGCGTCGCTCTGCGCATCTCCAGGCACGTGCGGGGGGGGGGCTGTCACATATCTGCCGGCGCTGGGGAAGGATCGGCGCCGGTGAACAGAGCTTCCACGTTGGATGAACTGGCCCCTTGTTGACAGCTAAGTGTGGCATTTTGTGACTGTGTCTAGTGTTTGCCTTGTGATATCCTTGTGCCTCCATCCGCCTCCTGAGTTGCCTTCCCCTTCCCTTCCCCCGTGAGCTTGTGTTAGAGTGAGTGTCTCCCGTGTCGCTTGGTGTGTGGGTCATCCTCCCCTCCCCCGGACCAGTTGTCTGTGACCTAAGTAAGCCTTAGGGTTGGGTGATTGTTCCGCTTCTCCTTTTCTTCTCCTGAGCCTTGACCTCCCCCACCCCCTACTTCCGTGTGACAGCCCCTGACCCTCGCTCCCCCCTCCTGGTTCTCACCCCTGTGTCCCTGCACCTGCCCTCATCAGTGGCGGCTGGTGGGTTTAGAGCTTGGTGGGGCAGTAAGGCCGGCCGGCGCAACCTTATTCCTGGCAGAGTTCTAGGGTGGGGCTTGTCCATTGTAGGCCAAGCTTGTACTACCTAGTGCAAGTGTCTGCAAAATTATTCCAAAACCTGATCAAATATTTAACATATACAAAACCTCAGGGCCACAACAAAATAACTGCAGCGTGCATTTCCAAGTACAGTTGAATGGCAGATTATATATTGCTATTGCACTGTACAGGAA
>QEPC01002545.1:246669-280413 GCA_003113815.1 Sphenodon punctatus | reverse complement strand
GGGGGCTAGTGGGTTAGAGAAGGGGGGCTCGGAGCCAGGACTCCTGAGTGCACAATGGATGAAAATCCCAGGAGGGGAACCTGGCTGAGTCTCCAGGGTCATAGAGCCCGTGGTGTTAGAGAGGCCCATTCCCTGGGGCCTGAGGGGATGTTGCTCCCCGTGTCTCAGGGACACAGTCTGAGGGTTCCCGGCCCCACCCAGAACCAGGGGAGGATTCTCTCCCCAGAGAATGAGGCCGGCGGGAAAGTGAAGATCGGTTCCTCGGTGTCGGCATCGAGAAATGCCACCCGCCCCCCTGCCCAGTCCAGACAAACCCGGATCCTCTGGGGGGGGCAGCTCAGGAACAGGGGGGTCTCAGGGGATGTGAGAGCCTGGTACTGACCCTCCCACAGACGCCCCACAGCCCAGATCCCCCCCTCAGGGCTAAGGCTGATCTTTCCCTTCCTCCCCACAGACTCTCTGGCGACCCCCACAGCCCAGAAATGTCCATCCTCCACCTCCACCTCCCAGCAACGTCTCCCCCAGGTGAATCCTTCACAGCCCAGCACACAGCGCCAGCGATTAAATCTCTCAGGATTGTCGGGCAGATCCTGCTCTGTGCTTCCCCATCTCACGCTTTTCCGATCCTCAGACAGGACGAGCTGGGGATGAACCGTGTCTGGATTCAGAGTCACCGTCGCTGCAGGGGCAAGATAGAGAATCGGTGCGTCAGAGGCAGAGCTCAGCCCTGGGGGACACGGGCCGTTCCTCACAGTCAGATCAGTCCCTTCACACACACGGTTTTTAAATCAGCTGTCTGATGTATGATTTCTTACTGCTTTTTTTAAAAAAAACTATTTAAAAATAAAACTTTCCTTCCACCATGGTTAATTACTGCTGTTCCTCTTTAAAAATTGTTTAATTGGCCCTTCTGAAATAGAGTGTCCTTAAAACTGTCGCTCCAAATCTGATTTTCTGCATATTGTTTGGAGAGAGTAGAAAGTAGGTCTCCTTACCTGGACCTATTTAACCTGTATTCGTCCTGATTCTGGACCCGTTTTATGTGCCCCTCCACCCCACCCCAGATCTCAAACACGCTGCGTTACTGTTCTATACAACTGTTTTATCCATTAATTTCTGAGTGTCTCTGTCCCAGCTGCGGAGGTAGGAGAGCTGTGTGTCATGTTGGAAGGAGCAAGGGAGGCTGGGTGGTGGCCCGGTGATGGGGGATGTGGCTCAGTGCGAGTGATCTGTGTTAACAGATATTGCTTAATACAGATCTATGCAACTAATGATTTATGCAAATTATGGTATTCTGAGATGTTGCATGGGGCATCCCTCTTCGAGGTTGTCAAAATCTGGAAACCCTACGTACGTGACAGAGAGAGAGAGAGAGAGAGAGAGTATATGTGAAGCCTCTGATGTGTCTGTGTTTGACATTTCTTTGTGTTAGTAAGCAAGCACCAGACTGCACATTGTTAGGAGGCGGGGCTAAGGAGAGGGGGCAGGGCTATGAGGGGCCCCATATATTTGCCCTGGGCCCCATAAATTGTAAAGCCGCCATGGAGCTGTAGGATTGATGGGTCAAAGCTTCAAATAGAAGGGATAGTGTCAGACTCTGGAATAAGGGAAGTCTATTACGCCCTATGGGCTGTGGGGTCAGAAACAAGGGGACCTGTTCCATTTTATGGGAGTGTGGGGTCTGAAATAATATAACCACTTTACGTTCTAGGGTCTTTTAAAAAGGGGTCAGGCGGGGCAGCTGTTATGTTCTTTGGGGCTGCAAGATCTGAAATAGGAGAGGCCCTTTAAATTTAGTGAGGTTGTGGAGTCTTAAACGGGCACCGATTACTCTCTGTGGGGCTGCAGGGTCTGCAATATGGGACGTCCACTGTGTTCTATGAGGCTCCCTTACAAATCAAGGAGTGGGGAAATCCCAAGATCTGTGAATCGAGATCACAGGAATCCATTGGAGACCTGACACTTCCATTCCCCGGCATCTCAATGGGAAACGTCCATTGAGCCTCACGGCCTAAATTTGAGAGTGAAGATCGTTTCCATGGAAGATGTTTTGTTATCGGAAGTAGCAGCCGCAGCTGGAATCTCACCGGTTCTGTACGATGTCGGGGCAGATTTCTTTCCTTCCTCTAAATCCGATGGCAGGGATTCTGGAAGGGAAGAGAGACGCAATGAAAAAGTTCAGATTTCATGGGATATTTCCTTCCGTTTCCCACGTTTCCTCACAAAGTAGCCGTTAGAGGAGGGGAGGGGAACCCCCGGCCCACGGGCCAGATACGACCCACAGCTGGTTTTTATCTGGCCCCTTTCCTGTTCCTGACTCTGGCTAATGGATCCAGCCCCTGCCCTCAAGCACTGAAGGACCGAGCTCAGGGTGAAGGGAGCAGAGACCGGGGGGGGGGGGAGGGGGCACTTAAAGGTAAGGACTGAATCCCCAGGCCAGATCCCTGGTGCAGAAGATGGGTGCCCCTCCCCACCAGAGTATCCCCCCCTCACCCCCTTTCCCAGTGCCTGGACATACAGCTGCACCAGGGAGTGTGAGCCCCCAGGCTTGTAGGCCCCAATGCAGCTGAACCGCCTGTTCCCATTAGAGCGATGTCCTTGTTCAAAGCGTCCCTTCCATTCCCTGCCTGCGAACTATGCACTGTCTGTCTCACAGTGACTTTCTGCATCCCCCCAAAAAAGCCTAAATTCTGAACCAGGAAAACCAAATTCTGCGAATTCACCATGAGGAAAGTTTTTGCTTCTTCCGACTAATCTGCATAAAGTTGCAGTTGTGTAATATGTAAATATGCTTCACAGCTCGCACTTTTCAGAGATTTTTGGCATAAAGAAACTGGGCACCGCACAGTAGATGGGTAAATTGAGCTGTAGTTTGAGAATATTTGCATTCCACTTACAACACGCACAAAAATATAAAATAAACCACCTACGGGGGGAAAAAACAACCTAAAATACAAAAAGCAAAAATGGGAAACAGTTCAGCAAAAAATGAATCACAAGGACATTGGGGGGGAAATGAGAAAACCCCACTCGAGCCCCAATCCGTAGAGAGTGATCTTTCATTTATCTAACTGTTAGAACAGAGAGAGATAGAAAATAATCACCCTATCGATTAAAAGAAAAAAGTGGGGGAGGGGGAAGGAGAGAATTTGCACGTGCAAATTCGGATCAGTGAAATTTGAAGAATTAGGGGGAAAAAGTTTTGTGTAAGTTCTTAGAGGATCGGTCCATATGTGACAATTAGTAGTCAACTTGATCAGGAGATAAGAGCTCTGACTGCCGGGAGCTGGGAGTGAACAGCAGGGAATGGATCACTCCATTATGACCTGTTTGGGAGGACACTTTTCTGAAGCAATGGAAGCTGCCACTGTCAGAGACAGGATGCTGGGCTGGATGGACCATTGGTCTGGAATGGATCATCTCCCTCCTTAATAACCCACAACCCCTACCCACCCCTCCTCAACTAGGGCCCTTTTCACACAGACACTCTAACACTGATAAAATGGGTGTTCTATTTTATTATACATGTTGCAGGGCTGCAGGTGTGCTCTATGGGTGCCCTGAAACATGGATAACAAAATGTAACACCCATTTTATCAGTGTTGGAGTGTCTTTGGGCATTTTTACACACACCTTAAAGTTTCAGATTTTTCAGTCTTCTGGGTCTACAAGTAAGTTCCGGATGCATTGTTCACACACTGTCACGGGGAGGGGGGCAAGGATCACACGGTAGGGAGGAACAGGGGCCCTTGCGAGCAGGAGGTGAGGCAACCACCAGCAAGCAGTAAGGGAAACTCCGCAGTGCTCTGGCAAGGGTTGGCTGGGAAGGAATGCCCAATAGGATAGAATGGTGGCCCGGTACTCGATAAGAGTAGTGGCCTCTATCATCATAGGGCGCCGAGTAGAGTGCGCTGGAGTAACCCCGCTCCTCGTTCACCTGACTCACACACAGACTCACGCTTCCAGGTAAAGGAAAGGCAGTGACGGATGGGGGGGTAGGAAGGACCGGGAAACCTGGAGTGAGGAAGGAGAAAGGGCTGTCGCGGTAATCACAGTGGGGGGCGGAGGCCCCACCCACTCACACTCCTAGTCTTCACGGGAAAAACAAAGGGATCACGACACTCTCTCCAGTCACATTCTCCAAGCTCTTGCAACACAAAAGGGGGAAGGAAGCGGGAAGGACAAAACCAGGAAACAGGGAAGTCAAGCACAAAAAGCTCTCTCAATCTGGGGGCCAGTCTACACAGATCACTGGCACAGTGTGCCCTGCAGCGCCGGTGTTTATAGTGGTGACCCCGCCCCCCTCGCCGTGCGTAGCAGCCGGGGGAGGCTCTACCGTGTCCTTGTGTTGAGGGGTTGTCAGGAGTCTGTGTCCTGCGGGGGTGCCGGGGAAGCCGCAGCAGGGGGCGGAACTGTGAACGGAGACCCCGGACGCATGGAAACCAAGTGAACACAGCTGCCTGGAGCAAAGCAGTTTACCAGGAGAACCTTTTACACACAAATGTTCTGAGAGAAGTTTCACGCAGAAGTTCCAAGATCCAGATGTTTAAGATCTGGGTAAGTGATTTAGACACACAGAAAGTTCAGGATGAAACAGTAAACATCCAGGAGAAACGTGTGTGTAAAAACACCCATTGTGAAAAGGGCCTAGAATCTTTGGCCAGGTCGGCCTTGTGCCCATGGGGACAGCACTTCTGGGATCCTGCAAATTCCAAACTAAACTAAACTAAACTGCCTAACTGAGTCTGACCAATAGTCCATCTCAGCCCAGTATTGTCACAACCTGACATGGCAGCAGGGGTTTCAAATTCAGCTCTTCCAGGGCCTCTGGCAGAGACCATCCAGGTGTGCTACCTGAGACCCCTCCAAGCCCGCAGAAGAGGCTTCCCCCAGGTGTGCTACCAGGGATCCTGAGGTGGAGATGCCAGGGATTGAACCTGGGATCTTAAAAATGAAGGCATGCACTCTTACTACTTGAGCTATGCCCCCCGCTCCTTCCGGGTACCTTTGATTTTCTGCAGAGTCTCCTGCAGAGCAGCCGTTTGTAGAGAGAAGGCCATGAGCATCTCTTCCAGCTCAGGAGAATTGTCCACCGGCTGCTGAAGCTGCCTCTTCTCGTACCTGGAGTAAAACAGGGCAACGTTATTTCATCACTTATGTTATCAAGATGACAGAACAGAACCGGCTTTAAGCATGTGACACCTGTGTCTCCCCATGGGCCCCGGGCTTGGGGCAGCACTTAGCCCTGGAAAAAATTCCTTGTTTCCAACTTCAGAACGAGGCTAAAACAGGTTGTACTTTCCCACAATGCCTCTGAATATCAAAGTTCTGACTTCAGATCAGATGTTGGGAGCCAGCGACCTGTGGGCCAAATCCATTCCAGGCTCATTTTTCTGTTGTTTTTATTTATGTATTTTATTTGGCCCCTTTCCCGTTCCAGAATCCGGCCAATGGATCCAGATTCCAGCCCTTGCTCTCAAACACACAGAGAATCAGCTCAGAGAAAAGGAGCGGAGATGAGAATGGTTCCATGGCACAGAGCCACGTCCTGGAAGCAACTCTTCCTTCCCCCATTCTGACCCCCCCCTTAATCCCTCCGCTCAACTCTCCATCCTGCCCTCAGAGCTTGTACTAATTTTCACAGTGGCCCACATGAGAGGGAAAAGATCCCCCCCGCTGATTAGCAGGTTCGGGCTGGAACAAACGGGCATGTTTCAATTTGCAAATACAGATCAAATAAATATTTTGCAGAGATGAATCTGCGCATTAATTGTGAAATGGGTCATTTTGACAAGTGGCTGCTTTGGTATTTGCTACTTCTCTCCTGCTGATATTCAATATCTTTGTTATCTGGTACTTTTTATGACTCTCTCCTGCGTTACAGCAACAGACGGATCAATCAAAATCTATTTTAAAATTCCAAAACCAAGCCACCAAATAGCATCGCTGTCAGTCAAATGACTGAACCAAAGTGGAAACTAAAATGAATTTCACAGAAAATAGACAAGAATCTGACCTCCTCATTTGTTTCAGGAAAATACAAATCACTCAAGCACAAATCCTTGTCTTCCCCTTCAAGGCTCTTCATGGCCTTGCACCTCCCTCTCTCTTTGCCCTAATGTCCCGCTATGTTCCCCCTGTGCTCCTCCTCTGCCTCCGCACTCCCTAGAGTCGCCTGCCCGTGCTGCCTTCTAGGCCTGGAGCTTTCTCCCCCAGCCCCTATGTTCTGCCCTCTTCCTCCCAAGCTTCCAATTCTTCCTAAACACCCACCTCTTCTCTCAGGCTTTCCTTAGCACCTCGTCCCAGAGATTGTATCTCACTGATGCTTCTGCTTTAGACAGACCTATCCTTCAGGATCCCCCTCCTCCCCTTGTAAGAAAGCGAAGTACATGCCCCTGAAACCTCTCAGCTTCATGCCTGTATCCCTGAGATGAGATGATAGTCCACAGCAGGTGGGTTTCCACTTGCTCATTTATTAGGTGTTCACCCCACCTGCCATGTGGCCACCACCCACCAGACCAATCACAGCAGGGTTCTGGAGAATGCGGAGCCCGCTGTGTGGGAAAATGCAGGCTAATGTGTGCCCAAGTGTTTGCGTGCTGTCAATTAGGTTGCGTTCAGCCTCCTCGTGTTCAGGTCCTCCAGCAGCATAGAGTTGTTCCCCTATGTAAGTCTCTCAGTGCAAGGACCAATCTCTAATCAAGCGCAGCAACAACAAATATTCTTTTCAGCTCTAAACCCAAATTCTCGTCAGTTTGCTTTGTCATGATGTCAATCCATGGCTTCCTTGTCTCTGTACAATTTCAGTTCCAAACTAAGCAAGGAGTTGGGTCTCTCCGGTCTTGAATCCAGGCTGGACAGACGCAGGACACCTCTGCCACCTGGGAGAGAAGCTGAAGATTTTTCTCTTCAGTCCTCAGCCTCTCCATCGCTCAGCACTTGGTCCTTCTCTGTCTTTTCTCCTTTTCCAATTGAGTCAAACCTCCCTCCAGCCCTTCTTTTAAGCCTGTACATGTCAGCTGACACCGCCTTGACTTTACAGTTAGACTACAACTCCCATTAGCCTATAGGCCTCCAGAACTACATCCCCCATGATCCTTCAGCTCTTCCTTAAAGGAGCCTGTACCCTGCTACACAAACGAAGAGTTCCCCAGTAGCTAAGGCCTCCTTATTGCTTATCACAGTCCCCTGGTTCCTTCTCAGCATGGGTGGGAGTGGGAGGAAGCCACGTACCTGCTCAAGGTGCTCTCGACGTCCTACAGGGAGAGAATGAGAGCTCAGTCACAACTGAACTAGGAGGTTTCCCCTCTTGGAAAACCAGGGGAACCCTCTCCCTGCTGTTTAAGAGCCATGGGTCCCGGACACCCACCCCCAGCACAACTGAAAATGTTCCCGGGAACCACACCAAGCCCAGAGCCTAGGGTTTGCAGGGGATAAAAACTGCAAAATGCTAATTTGCATAGGCCTGTAGGTCTTGGTTCCTGTCAATTTATGCCTATTTTAAATAACCCATTGGCTAACATTGAGGCTGGACTAATAAAACACACAAGGGAATTGGGGCTGGGGCTGTGGAGGTGGAGGACAGAGAGTTACATGTGGGCTGGGATTGGGCTATGCGGGAGCGGGGTAATTAGTACGGCGGGGCTGGGTGCAGGGACTATGGGGATGCAGGGTAGATGGGAGGAGGGAGCGGGTGCGGGGGAAGGAGGTGACAAGACTGTAGCAAGCGATACCAATTTAGGGCTTTTAATATTTGCTCAGCACGGACCCCCAATTCCTGAACCGTTTGGGTGAGATCTGGATGGGTGCTCCCCCTCCCCCGGCCCTATCCTTCTAGGGAACTCTCCCCCTGCTGCTGCCCCTGGGAGCTGCTACTGACTGGAAATTACAAGACCAGAGTAACCGGTCGGTAGGGATCCAATAACAAAAGATTTGTTGGGGCAGAGAACTCAGGCATTTCTACCCAGCCTCACCTGCAGGAACTGGCTGGCCGGCTGCTGGCACTGCCCCTCCATCTCCCTGATCAGGGTGTCGAGACGGGAAATCTCCTCAGAGCACCTGGCGGCGTCCCCTTCCCTCCTCTTCCCGATCTCTGTCTCCAGCTCTCCCAGCTGGGCCAGCAGGAGGCGCTGCTGTTCCTCCAGGAATTGGTGCAGCCTCTCGAATTCAGAGAGAATTTTCTCCTTCTTGGCTTCGCTTGCTTCCTGCAACACAATCAAACCCTGCTCTGTGAAGACTAGCGCGAACCATTGGGAGCAAATTACAGCAACCACCGACTCAACAGTTCCCAAAATCTGTGTCTGGGAAGAGAGGTCCATTAATGGCTATTAGCCAAGCAGGCTGGGGGACGTAGCCTTTGCCTGTTGGGATGGGAGTTGGGTGTGAACAGCAGGGAATGGATCATTCTATTATGACCTTTTGGGCACTTCTCCAAAGTGAACAAGAATGGTCACTGTCGGAGACAGGATGATGGGCTGGATGGACCATTGGTCTGACCCAGTACAGCACTATGTTCTTATGTTCTTTGTTATTTTGTTTTCCGCTCTTGTTTAATGATGTTTCTGTGGGACAGTGATAAATGTAACAGCTAAGAGCTCTGGATTGAGCTGGGTGGGGCGAGCAGGACTATCCAGCCTTTTCTTCAGTAGATGGAGAGAGACAAAGGAGGGGTCTGGCTGGAGCAGAAGGACCAGTCGGATTTATTGACAGGACGCCCATAGGCCTTGTACAGAAATATTCATTTTGGTGCTAATGTTCATTCAGCTATTCGGAGAGCTGACTATCTGCAAATCCAGCATCTACTATTGGCTTCAGCTCCAGTTCCCTGCCGCGGTTTAGGACACAGAGCTCCCATCATGTCCCCGGGCTCATTCACAGGGATTAACTAGGGTGGAGAGAGGTCCGGATTTGGCCCAGACCATCCAGAATTTCTGACAGCTCCAGTTGTCCAGGATGGAAGGGGAACCGGATCATAGAGCTGTCTGGAATTCCCCTTCCATCCCGAGTCTCACCGCCGGCTGGCCGCAGCTCCGCTCTGTGCATTTCCACCCATGGACCCCGTGGGCAGAAGTGCACACAGTGTAGCTGCGGGCAGCCGGCGGGCTTTTTTTGGTGCACGGCAGAGAAGGCTGCACAGCAAGCGCAGCAGCAGACCTCTCCCACCTGGCCCCGACAGCCTGACTCCTTCCTTCTTCTCAGCTGAGCACGGTGTGGCGCCGGCAGCAGCTCCTCCTCCGCCCTTCCCGGCGGCAGCAGGACTGCGGGGAGAGGCGGTCTGCAGCTGGCCACCTCTTCCCACAGCCCCGCCAGGGAAAGGAGAGGAGGAGCTGCCGGCACCATCGCACCGCACTCAGCTAACAAGGAGTCGGGGCCAGAATGAGAGGTCAAAAGCCAGCATTGGGCTGCAGGGAGTGAAGATTAGAAGGAGGCTGGCCCCTGCAGCTGGCCCACTGAGAGGACTCTGGCACAGGTATGTACTGAGCGGCTACCAGGTGGGGCTGCTGGTGGGGGGGGTCCAACGCCCTGCCCCCACCCTCAGAAGCAGCCTGGATGGGGGGGTCAAGGAGGAGGAACCTCCACTGCCCCCTCCACTCGCCTGCCAGGGTGCCCTGAGTGGTCCCTACCTACCTCTCCTGAGTCCTGGTCGGATGGGATCCCTGCAGCGGCAACACCGTCCCGACCTCATGTGGAGCAGAAGGTCGCTCCCTTGTAAACAAGGTTCTTCGACAGAGCTCTGATCATTCTCACCACTGAACTGGGTGTTGTGAGAATGGCTGGAGCCACTCGAAGAAGTGTGTGTGTGTGTGTGTGTGTGTGTGTGTGTGTGTGTGTGTGAGAGAGAGAGAGAGAGAGAGAGAGAGAGAGAGAATCTGTGAGTGTGGGGGGGGGAGAGACCGAGAGAGAGAATTGTTGTTCTAAGGTTTTTCAGGATGATGTGGGTGTGTTACCCTCAATGTTTTTATGGGCACTGTTCTTGAAAGGTTTCTGAGGTTGACTTTGGTGTTATTCCCCATAAAAAAGGAAACAAAAACAAAAAAAGACAAATAGAAAAATGAAAGTTGGTTGAAATGATAGAGAATCACTGGTCGTTATTACCAGCTTGATGAGCCACTTAAAACATCACTTTCTCTTCACACTGAACCTGGCCTCTATTTTTTTTCACACTGCTAGGGAGAAATGTGACTAGTGGGAGAAAGACATTGGATGGGATCTTAGTAAGAGGGCTCTCTATCCCCCAGTGACAGGGCTTCACGCAGCAGCAAGGAGTTCACAGGGTTAACTAATATAATCTCCCTCCAATGTTAACTCTAGGAACTCCTTGCTGCTGGGTTAAGCCACACCACTGGCTTAACCATTTGGTTGGCTCTGTCTAATATTAGCTTGACTACCCCCACTTATGGCCCCCACAAATTTGCATAAATTAGTATAAAATTAGCATATGTAAAATTCATGCAAATGATTGTCCTATTCTCTGCCAATGTGTCAGTGGCCACCCTCAGATTAACTGCCAAACTCACCAGCAGCTCCTGGCTTTTCTTTTCACCGCTCAGTTTCTGCACCAGAATCTCATCTCTCTCTTTCTTCAGGGTTTCCAAATGACGCAGGAGTTTTTCCTCCAAAGAAAAAACAAATTTAAGGTTATTACAGAAAAAACAAGGATGTTTAACTTTCTTTTATTTCCAAGTATGGTCCTTTTCGAACAGGCGCGGGTGCGGGGTGGGGATCAGTGTGTGCGCCGGTGCGTGGGTGATGGGGGGCCAGCGTTAGAGGGGCGCACACCCACCTGCACCCATCCCCCACGCATTAAGCAGCCACCGTTTTTGCCAGTTTCTCCATGCGTGAGCTATGGGTGGAGATCACACCCACCCGCCACGGCAGTTACACGGGTGGCACCCACTCATGTCCACGCAACGGATCTGTGTGGGCAGGAGTGGGCCCGTCTTGGGTGAAAAGGGTTGATGTGTCACCCTTAGTCAGCACATTTGGGGCCCATTTTTGACACTTGAGAGAGAGACCCAGAGTCCCAGACGGCCAAGAAAGCAACTCTCACACTTTTTTTGTCCAAGTGACCCCACTTCAGAGGTGTCCATGTTGTTCTATAGGATCTGAAATAAGGGGCATCTGCTATGTTCTATGAGGCCACGGGGCCTGAAATGCCTGTTATGTTCTATGGGGCTGTGGGGTCTGAAATAACGGGTGTCCATTACTTTCTGTGGAGCGGCAGGGTCTGATGTCAGGGGCACCTGTTTCGTTCTATGGAACTGGGGAGCCGTGAAGAGACACACGTGTTATGTCAGGGGTGGGGAACCTTTACCCCGCTGTGACCCCGATCTCTGCCCCTGCTGGGCTCCGTGGGGTGGCATCTCTTACCTTGTACTCCTGGACGACCTCCTGGATGGGGAGCACAGTGTGGGCTCGGTGCTCCCTGGCTCTGTCACACACCAGACAGATGGGAACACAGTCATCCTGGCAGAAGAGTTTCAGAGGCTCCTGGTGTTTCTCACACCCCGGCTCTGCCCTCGGCGCTAAACTGAGACGCTTGGCCACATCCACCACATTCCTCAGCTGCCTGTTGGGCTTCAGACTCCGCCGGGGACAGATTTCTCTGCACTGGGGGCAGGTGAGGTTTTCCCCAGATTCTCCCCAGTTTTGGGTGATGCAGGCTCGGCAGAAATTGTGCCCACAGTCAGTAATCACTGGGTCTGCAAAATAATCCAGGCAGATGGGACAAGTGGTCTCCTCCTGGAGAACTATGACTGGATCAGAACCAGCAGCAGCAGCCATGATGACAGCAGGAAAGAAACTTAGTTTCACTTTCCTGTTCTCAGAAATGGGCTGGTGCCCAAGGCTGAACAGCAGCCGGGCGTTCCCCTTTCAGGGAGTTGTGTGACAGTTACTGGGAGGGGTGAACTCAAGCGAGCAGGGAGCTGGGCTGCTGCAGATCTCTGCCCAGGATTCTGCTCAAACAGACCGGCTAGAAAACATGCTGCTACAAATGAAAGAAATGGTCAAAGCCAACTTCAAACGTATCGAATTTGGGGCTGCAGGATTATATTTAACTCTCAAAATGGGGTCCCCCAGGCACAAAGCTTGGGAGCGATGCCAAATGTGGGGCCCAGGTGAAATGGGGGCGTGGACCCCCTGGCCACGCAGGAATGTCTGACAGACACACATTGCTTCACCCAGTAGGAAAAGGAAAATGTTACTGTATCTAATTTTCAGTCCTCAGTCAAACAAAACCTCCCCTTCAGGGGGCAGTGGATCCCATTCCTACCCTCAAGCACTGAAACTGAGCTCGCGGGCTGGGAGCAGAGATGGGGACATGCCCCCAAGGACAGCAAGGGATGGATCCATGGCAGAGATCCAGGATCTGGACCCTCCTCTGCTGAGCGCAGCCGTTAAGCTCCCCTGCCCCCCAACTTCACTGCTTTCACCTCGGAGCTTGCACTAATTCTCTAAGTGGCCCCTAGAGGGACAAGGTTCCCGCCCCTGACAGACTCTTATCCCCTTGCAAAGAACCTTCCACTTGGAAAGCAAGGATGCTTCCCCCCCCACCCACACACACACACACTTCCTCAAGGGAGGAAACTCACAGACAAACCTACAGGGTGGGAGGCAGAGACACAGCTTTGCAGACAGACACCCTTGAAGAACATCTCGGAGCCATCTCTCCACCAAACATTTGCTATGGATCTTGAGCCCCACATGGGGCAAAGTGTGCCTGGGAGCTGAGCCAGTGACTTTAATGAAGGGATTCACTAGGATCTCCGGGGTAATAAGCACGTTTGCTGTAGCCTGCGTAGGCCGGATGAGTGTGCTGTTTGGGTTGGTTCTGCAAGTTCCCGGGGGGAAGCCAGGAAGGTCACTGCACCAGGCAGAAGCAGCGTTGTTGCAATCATCGGGAAACGCAGCCTCCTAATCCGGGTCAGGCTGAGCTGAACTCGGCTCTGAGGCTGCAGTTCTGCCGTTGCTGTAACTAGACATCCTCCCACGAGGCTCAGTCCTTCCTCTGAAAGGTTGGACTAGATGCCCCCTGAGGTCTCCTCCAGCCCCGCAGTTCTAGGATGCTAGACACACTCTATGTTAGTCATGCGAGTTAGCTGTGGGCAGAGGCTGGAAGTTCACATAGTCCGATCAGACAGTGGGGGTGAGTGCAGCATAGCCCCTTGGGAAAGCTGCGACAACACCAGCCAGGATCATGGCCCCTAGGTCACGTATCTGGGCCAGTGACCGGGTGTCAAACACGTAAGGAGGATTTAAATGGAGACTCTATTCTGATCCATGAAACCTGGTCCTTTTGCGCTGCTTCTCCATGGCTGTCGGATGGCCAGTGCGGTGCAGCCCTGGTCCCCAACCGGGGAGAAGTTTCCCTTTCTGAGGTCTGTGAACGTGGTAAGAATAAACTTAATAACAGCGGGAGTTCATTTAAACTGCACTAGCCTGGGCTGCTCCATCATTTTAACCTACTGGTGAAACGATCTAGAGTGTCTGCTTAGCACGTGGCCAGGAGCGGAAATATTACAAATATTACAAGTTGGACATGCTAAATAGACAATGACCACTGGCCCTCCCTCCTCCCACCCCGCCCCTGCCACAAGCACAGCACGGCACCACGGCACAGGGAATCACCTGCTGCTTCTGTTGGATTGGAGTGGTCCTGTCTGTCCCAGCCACTGGTCACAGACACTGGGTGCCAGTCTGTTGTATCTTTTTGGGTGGGTCAGTCGGTCTGGTCAGATTAGGGTTGTTGTGCTGCCGCCGCACCACAAAGGGGGGTCAGGGCAACTGAGCTCTCCTCCCCACAGCAGACCCACACACTAGTGAGTCAAGTGGTGACTCACATGAAACACTCTCTTCCTCTCTGAGCTGACAGGCACCTCAGCAGCAGATCAGCCTCAGAGAGAGACTTCTCCAAGTTCCCCAGACAGTCCTTTTTCGAAAAGAATCCCGCTAGTGCCTGTGCTGCTAGCCACCGCTGCTTCACGCTTCTGCCTGCCTCGTGTGCTGCGCCACCGCCGCTGCAGTGCTTGAAGACACTGAGAACACCAACACAGGCGCAGTACACCTGTCTTCCATAATTCCTGCACGGCCACGGTGGGCAGGGACAAGTGAAGCAACGTAAGCACATGGGGATGTATGAACAGAACGGGGTTTGGATGTTCAGCCATTTGGCCCCAAAACTTAGTTCGGTCCCGTGGAGTTTGGACCCCCCAAACGTTCAGAAAGTTCAGCTGTGGCAGAGGCTTGGGGTGGTCCAGAGGTGCCCATGGGGGCATGGCAGGCTGTCGGAGACACAGCAGCACCAGAGACTGGGAAGGCTTGAGACTTGGCACCCCGGGTTGCCCAGGCAGGCAGGCTTGGCACTTGGCCCCTGGGAGTGCCCTTGGGGACATGGCTCACCATCTGAGACCTAGCAGCAGCAGCAGACGCTGAGAAGGCTTGGGGCTTGGTGGCTGGCCTGGCACCCCTACTTGGATGGGCATTGCAGGCTTCCAGGCATTGGTGGAGCAGTGCCAGACATTGGATTCCCTGGTAGCAGAACCCATGGCACAGCAGAGGCAGCAGCAGCAGACACTGGATTGCCCGATAGCAGAACCTATGGCACAGCAGAGGCAGCAGCAGCAGACATTAGATTGCCTGGTAGCAGAACCCATGGCACAGCAGAGGCAGTAGAAGCAGACATTGAATTGCCAGGGCACAGAACCCATGGCATAGCAGAGGCAGCAAAAGTGGACATTGGATTGCTGGGGCACAGAACCATGGCACAGCAGAGGCAGAAGAAGCAGACATTGGATTGCCGGGGCACAGAATCCATGGCACAGCAGAGGCAGCAATAGTGGACATTGGATTGCCGGGGCACAGAACTCATGGCACAGCAGAGGCAGCAGAGGCAGCGGCCAGTTGAGGCCCAGAAGTGTCAGTGCACCATGGAGGAGCTGGGGTGGGGGCAGCTGCCAAGTCTATCGGCAGCTGCAAGACATGGAGGGCAGCGTGGCTTTCAACTGTAAGTCATGCACATGTTGGGGGAAATGATTGTGCTCGATGGGCAGCCCTTCTCAGTGGTCGGGGACATGGGGTTTAGGTGCCTGAGCTTCCTGGGCCCCCAGTTTAAGCTGCCCTCACGCACCACCCTGAGTCGGCAGGTGGTTCCAGCCTTGTACCGGGCTTTAAAAGAGCAGGTGAGGGAGCAGCTGGCAGAGGCTGGGAGTGCCACCACCCACTTCACCACTGACCTGTGGCTGAGCAGAAACACACAGCATGCCTACCTGGCAGTGACGGCGCATTGGTGGCAGGACCCAGAGGCAGCATTTGGGAGTTGCAGGAGGGGTTCCGAAGCAGGGTATAGGTGGGCCCTGCTTCAGGCGGATGGCCCCCACACTTATTGGCACATTGAGGCAGCCCTGACCGCCATGGTGAGGGAGTGGGTCATGCCAGGTGTGCCCTTCATCAAGGGGTGCGTGATGACCGACAACATGGCCAACATAGAGTGCAGTCCATGAGGGGGGCTTCACCAGCATCCCTTGGGCTGCACACACCCTTCACCTGGTGGTCAGGGATGCTCTGGGCTTGGGGAGAAGAGGATTGGGGCAGGCACCCTTAGCTCCCTAATCGAGCGGGAGAGGAAGCTGGCCAGTTTCTTTAACCGGAGCGTAAAGGGCAACGACCTCTTCCGGGCAAAGCAGGCAGAGAACAAGGCTCCCTAGTTCACCAGCTGGTGCAGGATGTGTCCACCAGGTGGAATTCCACCTTCCTGATGCTCGAGCAGCTTCTCGAGCAGAAGATGCCTTGCATCAGGTTCAACTGGTGATGGACAGTGGGGCACCTCCAGGGTACAATGGGGTGGAATGGGAGATCCTGGCTCACACTGTCTTTGTTCTCAGACCATCAGCTCCTCCATGGCCACCATCAGCCAGGTGACCCCTCTGGTCCAGAGTCTCCTCAGGAGGCTGGATGAGAATATCCAGGGGCAGGATTGTGGCCCTCAGGGCAAGAAGCTGGTGGCTGAGGCGGTTGTCCTGGTGAGGCAGGGCCGAAGGTGTGGTTGATGAGCTCCTGCAGCGGGAGGAATATGTGTTGGCAAGCATGCTGGACCCTAGGGTCAAGGGCAGCGTGGCACACCAGACACCACTCTATGGCCACTGGAAGGGTGAGCTGGTGGAGAGGGTCAGGCAGGCAGAGAGGACTCTGGAGAGTGAGCAGCAGCAGCATCAGGATGCCCCTGGGGACGGTGGGAGTGGGAGCAGCCACCCCTTTCAGCCGGCGGGGTCTGTCCCTGCCCCCAGCCCTAGCAGTAGCAGCACCAGCAGCAGCAGGCTGAGCAGCAGCAGCATCCCTGTTGCTTCTGGATGACATGGATGGACATCCCTCCCTGCCTGTAATGTAGGGCCCAGAACCCTGATGGTGGGACCTGGGGCTGGAGTGCCTGCTTCTTGATGCTGTGGAATGACAGCTCCCTGTGAGTGGAATGACGGTCCCAGAACCCTGACGGTGGGTCCTGGGACAGGAGTGGCAGCTTCTGGATGAAGTGGAGCAACAGCCCTCCCTGCCTGTAATGTAGGCCCCAGAACCCTGATGGTGGGTCCTGGGGCTGGAGTGGCTGCTTCTTGATGCGGTGGAATGACAGCTCCCCATGAGTGGAATGACCGCCCCAGAACCCTGACGGTGAGTCCTGGGACTAGAGTGGCAGCTTCTGGATGAAGTGGAATGAGAGCCCTCCCTGCCTGTAAAGTAGGCCCCAGAACTAGGGATGTGCAGTTTGGCCATTTGGCTCAAAAACTTAGTTCATGTTCTACGGTTCGGTCCACGGAGTTCAGACTCCCCCCCCCAAACATTTGGAAACTTCTGCCACCTGGAGGCTTGGGGCGCTCCAGAGGAGCCCATAGGGGCATAGCAGGCTGTCGGAGACACAGCAAAAGCAGCAGCAGAGACCAGGGAAGGTGTGGGGCTTGGCACCCCAGGTTGCCTGGACAGACAGGCTTGGTGCTTGGTCCCTGGGGGTGCCCATGGGGGCATGGCTTGCAGAGACCCAGTGGCAGCAGCAGACATTGGATTGTCCGGGCACAGAACCCATGGCACAGCAGAGGCAACAGAAGCAGACATTGGATTGCCTGGGCACAGTTCCCATGGCACAGCAGAGGCGGCATAGGTAGCAGCAGCAGACATTGGATTGCCCGGACACAGAACCCATGGCACAGCAGAGGCAGCATCGGCAGCAGCAACGGACATTGGATTTCCGGGGCCCAGAACCCATGGCACAGCAGAGGCAGCAGAAGTGCAGCAGCGGACATTCAATTGCTGGGACACAGAACCCATGGCACAGCAGAGGCATGAGAAGCAGCAGAACACAAAGTACAGTCAGAGCTCTTCACACACACACACACACGCTTGGGTTCTCCCAGCTCTTGAGATGGAGAAGAACTAAATCTGTGAGAGTCTTGGCTGGAGTCAGGGTGCAAGGCGGCAGCCCAGCCTGGACTCCCCCTTCTCATATCCCCGGTCCCCCCTCCCCCTCCATGTGAAGGGGGTCGAAAGCAGCAGGGGGCAGCGGCTGCACCGACCAGCCTGCAAGGAAAAGAATCAGGGTTGGGGGTGTACTATTACAGCTGGAGGAGTGTGTGCGAATCCAGTTCCCTCCTGCCTTGGGAGCTGCTGTGGGGCAGGGAGCCCCCCGGCCGAGTAGGCAACTCAAGGGCCAGAGACACCACTGCTGCCCGCTGCCCTCTCCAGCTGAGGTCGGTCGTGTCCAGCCGATGCCAGTCACACACCACAAAGGGCCTGCAACAAACTGGGTGTGACCTGTCCTGGCGCTCCCCTTAGCAGCGGCGCGTGGGGTCTCGCTCTGTGTTGCCTTTCTTCCCCCTTTGACTACATGTCCCAGAATGCTCTGTGCAAGGCAACCTGGGATATGCAGCCTCCTGCCTTTCCTTCTTCAAGAGAAAGATGTAGACCAGGCAGGGGGAACCTCCAGCTTGCCTGGGGGCCAAATATGGCCTGCCCTGCGGATGGCTCCCTTCCTCCTTCGCCCTACCTCAGCTCAAAGACTCAGCTTGATCCACTTCCAGTCACCGCCCTTCCAATCGTTATTATATGTGTAGTAGTCCTGTGTTCTTGCACAGGACTACTACACATGTGCAAGAACTAATTTATTTATTTTTATATTTAATACCTCTTGTTATATTTAAGCAACCACTCTCACTCCATCCAAAGTGAGTGACTGAGAGCTCAGACTAAATGCATGTAAATTTGTGCATCAGAGCTTGCTGAAATGAGGAAGATATCAGCTGGCAAAAAAGGTAGGACTCACTCCCTGAAAAGGACATGAACCAATTCACTTTTAAATCATTATAACTTTGGATTGGCTTTATTAGATCTACCTCAGATTTTTAATGTACACCTTATCCCAGGGGTGGGAAATCTTTTTGAGGCCAGGGGGCCGCCATGTTGGTCTCCAAACGTGTTGGGGGCCGCATGTTGAAATCAATTAAAATTAAATTAAATTTAAATAAATTAAATTAATTTAAATCAATTTAACAATCCATTAAAAGAAATTTAAAGCAATAAAATATCTATTAAAATATTCACACAAAGACACAGAGAATCTTCACACACAAGTACTCAAAAACTCAGACACACAGACTATTCAAACATCTACAGACACACAGAGAATATTCTCTCTCTCTCTCTCTCACACACACACACACACACACACACACACACACAGAGCTCTCCCCTTCCCTCTCCCCTGACTGATGGATGTATCGCTGGCCAATGAGCAGCACAAGCAGGCCCCAGCAGTCTCATGGCACTCTGTGATTGCTCAATGCCTGCGGCCTCCCACAACCAATTAGGGGCCTCTGGAGGCAGGGCACTGAGTCTGCGACCCTTTATAATGGGAGGGCCAGGCTTTTTCTCTCTGTTTTGTGAGAGCTTGGCTTGTCAGGTTGCGTTTACAGAACTGTGGTGCTTGCACACAAAAATCCTCCCTAGCCTTCGTATTAATACTTTTCCTTCCTCATACCCTACATTTTACCTTCTCCCCCCTGTATATTATATGTAGATCGGTAGTATAGATTAGATATAGATAGGTATTATAAACATATAGATTATAATAGTTATATAGATAATTAGACAATAGTTTTCCTTTTCCCTTCCCCTGTCTCCCTTAGATTTAGATAGATATTAGTTGTGTACATATAGAGAGAGATTTGATATGATAGGATTATTGGGATTATAGGATAGGCATATTGTATAAATGTTAGGTTTTGTATAATTAGATTGCATACAGTACATATTTGGTTTCAATACCAATAACAATACCAAAAACAAAACTTCATTTGAAATCAGTACCGTTATCAATAACGACAACAACAACAAAAAACATTTCATTAATAACGATAATACAACACATTTTAATAATGAAAAATGACATGGAGCCGTGGTGCACACTGCTAATCCGCACCACCATTTCACATGGGGCTCCAACTTTTGTCATCACCCCCAGCTTTTTTGCCTGGGAGTTGAATATAATCTTGAGAGTTTAATCTTTAATCTTGAAAGTTAAATATAATCCTGCAGCCCCAAATTTGATGCATTTGAAGTTGGCTTTGAACAATTTTTTCATTTTTAGCAGCATGTTTTCTAGCCGGTCTGTTTGAGCAGTATCCTGGGCAGAGATCTGCAGCAGCCCAGCTCCCTGCTCGCTTGAGTTCACCCCTCCCAGTAACTGTCACACAACTCCCTGAAAGGGGAACGCCCAGCTGCTGTTCAGCCTTGGGCACCAGCCCATTTCTGAGAGCAGGGAAGTGAAACTAAGTTTCTTTCCTGCCATCGTCGTGGCCATGGTGGCTGCTGGTTCTGATCCAGTCAAAGTTCTCCAGGAAGAGGCCACTTGTCCCATCTGCCTGGATTATTTTGCAGACCCGGTGACTCTAGACTGTGGGCACAATTTCTGCCGAGCCTGCATCACCCAAAGCTGGGGAGAATCCGGGGAAAACCTCACCTGCCCTCAGTGTAGAGAAATCTGTCCCATGGGGAGTCTGAAGTCCAACAGGCAGCTGAGGAGTGTGGTGGATGGGGTCAAGCAGCTCAGCTTAGCACTAAGGGCGCAACGGGTGTGTGAGAAACACCAGGAGCCTCTGAAACTCTTCTGCCAGGATGACCGTGTTCCCATCTGTGTGGTGTGTGACAAAGCCAAGGAGCACCGAGCCCACGCTGTGGTCCCCATCGAGGAGGTCATCCAGGAGTACAAGGTAAGAGATGCCACTTGCTAGAGACAGATTCAGCTCCACCGAACATAAAGGCAGGAGCAGGAAACATCTGCCCTACAGTCCATTTCTAGCCCATGGCTACCTGCCCTCTGTCTCAGAGGCTTCCCCCCCACCTGTATTTTCTGTGGCCTCCCAGCTGCTGGAAGGTCACAGACTCAGAGTACTTCTTGGTTGGTGGCCACACACACCCTTGTAGGCGGTCACGCCCCTCCCCATGCAGGATGCTCCATCCATGGAGCCATGGCAGAGTGACGTTTCCCCACCCCTGACGTAACACGTGTGTCTTATTTCAGAGGCTCCCCAGTTCCATGAAACATAACAGGTGCCCCTTACAACAGACCTTGCAGCTCCCATAGAAAGTAATGAACATACTTCATTTCAGACCCCACAGCCCCATAGAACATAATAGGCTCCTCTTATTTGAGGGCCTGTAGCCACACAGAACATCATGGTTGCCCCTTATTTCAGATCCCATAGAACATGGACACCTTCTAAATGGGGTCACTTGGACAAAAAAAAAAGTGAGTTGCTTTCTTGGAGGTCTGGGACTCTGGGTCTCTTTTTCAAGCATCAAGGTGCCCTGTGCCCACAATACGCTGACTAATTGTGACAAAAGAAAGGGAAACACTCTTGTTTTTTCTTTAATAACCGTAGGGTTTTTTTTCTTTGGAGGAAAGACTCCTGAGTCATTTAACTACTGTGAAGAAAGAGAGAGATGAGATTCTGGCACAGAAACTGAGTCGTGAAAAGAAAAGCCAGGAGCTGCTGGTGAGTTTGGCTGTTAATCCCTGTGAATGAGCCCAGGGACATGATGAGGGCCAGGAAACCTGACCTAAGAGAACTCATGGCTCTTCACTGAGATTAGGGAAAGGGAGCAAGGAACCAGAACTGGGAATCAGGGAGTTCAGAGGAACCAAGGCAAGGGAAAACCAGGGACCAGGAAGCACAGAATCAAGCAAGAACTGAGAAAGGGGCTAGAGTATTACAAGGGAAACAGGGAACCTGGGATCAGAGGTAAGGAGCATAACTAAGGCCAGAAAGAGGAGAGCACAAGGTTTGGGAACAAGGTGGAAATACATCCACTACACACAGAACAAGACAAGGTCCAAGGGGTTTGAGCAAGGCTATAACACATGGAATCAAAATGCACACAGCGCGGGAATGAGGGCAAAGAGCAGGAAAGGTTAAAGTGACACTCACACAAACTCACTATCTCTACTCCCAATGCCCCTAGTGGTCATTAGGGTTTGTTGGTGCAAAAGGTCGATGCCATCTGGAGCTGTTTTTCCAACACCCCTTCTCATCACCTGTCGCACTGGCTCACATTTGCTCCACGCAGCATCTGGATTCGATCCCTTGATAGTGGCTTGGTCAGTCCATCTGCCACCATTTCTTCAGTTGGGCAATACTTCAACTCAATTAGCCCTTCTTCCTGTGCATTCTCCTTTCTGTACTGGTTGTTTGCTGGTAGAAGCTCATCATCTTCCTTTGCTGCTTTCCTCCATTTTCCAGCTTCATGGGTTGACATCTTTTCAACACCTTTCCATGTGCTGGGTTTTTGCAGCTCTGCACTTGTGGTGAGGTAGGAGTATCTCAAGGGTGGAACTCCTCTGTTGGACCTCTGTGAGCGCATGGGTTCTCGCTCAGCTTCTGTGACCCCTTCTGAATCTGCTTGTGGTTCTGGTTCACAGATTGGCATTTGGTGCCTGAAGGCCTGCTCACTTGGTTCCTCTTGCATCTGAATCCTTGACTCCAGGTCTGGTAATTCACCTTTGGTTGGTCTTTGTCTTTCATCAAAGTACACAACATTGCAAATTTCAATATTACCAGTTTCAACATCAAGAATTCTGTATCCTTTTCCTCCTAACACATATCCACACAAAACTCCTTTCTTGCTTCTGCAATTCAACTTGTTTCTCTTTGCCTTTGGTACATATGCATACACATCACATCCAAATACTCTGATGTGGTTTAGGCTAGGCTTGTGTCCAAACCACAGTTCAAATGGAGTTTTCTCTATGGCTTTGGTTGGCAATCTGTTCTGCAGATAGCTGGCAGTCATCACTGCTTCTCCCCAGAACTTGCTTGGCAAAATTGCATCTTTCAACATACATCTGGCCATCTCCAGTAGGGTTCTATTTTTCCTTTCTGCAACACCATTCTGCTCAGGGGAATATGGGGCTGTAGTCTCATGTTCAATTCCCTGTTCTCTCAGAAAGGCTTTCATGTCACTTGAGATATATTCACCTCCATTGTCTGACCTTAGTCTCTGAGGCTTTCTTCCAAACTTGTTGCTGACCAATGCAACATATTCTTTAAACTTTTCAAACACTTGGCTTTTCTCTCTCAAGGTGTAAACATAGGCAAATCTTGAGAAATCATCAATAAAAGAAACTATGTAAAGGTTTCCTCCAATGCTCCTTTCCAGAGGACCTGATACATCACTGTGAATCAACTCTAGAGGGCGCTGAGACTTTCTCTTCTCTAGCTTGTGAAAAGTTGGTTTCACACCCTTTGCAGAAATGCAACACACACATCTGTCTGAATTCTCAGTACACAGTTGCCCCTTAAAGTCTTTAATTAACTTCCCCTTCTCAAGCTGGCAAATTACATTAATGTCTCTGTGGCCTAATCTTCGATGCCAAGTTTTATCACAGAGTCTATGGGTGCATTTGTGGTTGCTTGCTAAATTTGCATTTTCATTAACACAATTCACTTCAAAGAGCCCACTGTCTCTTAGAGTTGCAGACAAGATTAAGTCACCTTCTTTTGTCACATAGCAATGATCATCCATGAATTCAAACTTGCATCCTTGTTTAACTCCATATTTCACAGAGATTAAGTTATTCTTTAATGAAGGCACATACAGAGCCTCATGTATTTTTACTTGCTCAACTTCTCCATCTGGGAGTTTGCAAAAGATCTTAGCTGTTCCTCTTCCTTGTGAAAACACTTCTCTTCCATCTGCTAGGGAAATTGGGACTGTGTAACCCATTTCAATTTCTGAAAACATTTCTATATCCTTGAGGAGATTTTCAGAAGCACCAGAATCAATATAAAGGACATTTTCATTGACTCCTGACATTGCATTGAAACTTTTGATTTTTCCTTTTCCCTTTTCACACCTTTCTTCAGAGCTGGCAGGCTTCTGCAGACTCTCTGTCTGAGCAGCAATGGGTGCTTTAGCCTTTCCCATTGTCTTGGCCTTTGGGCAATTAACACGTAAGTGTCTGTCACTATCACAGATAAAACATCTCTTCAAGACTCCTTTCTTTGAGCTAAAGGCTGTAATTTGATCTGCAGAAGTTTGCTTTGTCTTTCTGATAAAACATTCATTCAATTTGCTAGATAGATAATCCAGACCAACTACTTTATCAGAAACTTCTATAGCAGTCTTCAAATATTCATATGAAGAAGGTAAAGAATTCAAAACGAATGCCACAATACCACTTTCTCCAAGGTCTATTCCCAAGTCCTTTAGTCTTTTTGCAAGAGATTGTATTTGGCTCACGTGCTCAGTAGGATTCTCATTCTCTCTCAGTTTCATATTACACAATCTCTGTATTATAAAAATTGCTTCGCTGGAGCTTTTACAGTTATAAAGATTTTCCAGCTTCTTCCAGACGTCACTGGCTAATTGAACATTTTCAAAATGAACAAATAGTTTTGGACTTACATGCATTCCAAGAATTCCAAGAGCTCTGTCATTCTGTTTGTCCCAATGATTTCGTTCAGCTCCTGCAGCCGTGGGTCTCTCTGTTGTCAGCACATCGTAAAGACCTTGACTCTTTAAGCAAGACTTCATGAGGAAATTCCAATCCTTGAAATTCGCTCCTTCCAGCTTTGGAATGTTGAGGTTCCCTTGAGCTTTCTCCATGCTGCTTCTCTTGTTCCAAAACAAAAACCAGGTACAAAAATAAGCTGTGCTTTTCTCCTTCGAGATTCAATTCGAGTTCCAAAAAATCTGTTAGGATTTTCAGGAGGATTCTGGGCCCATAACCCTATGTTGGAATTTTATTAGTGGTCAAAAAACCAAAAAACCAAAAGCAGCTTGAATTCTTAGTAGCAACAGCTTAGTAGTAATCAACACCTTGGAGATTGTTTCTAGATTAAAATAATCTACTTTATTGAGAAGTACATTGTGATAGGAAAGGCCTATCCCTAGGTCTTACTAGCTAGCTGCCACCAGCATGGTGGCCGGTCATGTTGAAGGTCAGAGAGAGAAATTAGGAATGGTGAAAGGTCAAGAAGAAGGAGGAAGTGCAGTAGGAGCTTCCTGGGCACATCACACCTGGGAGGGGGCTTACAAGCAGAGATCAGGAAAGGTTAAAGTGACACTCACACTAACTCACTATCTCTACTCCCAATGCCCCTAGTGGTCATTAGGGTTTGTTGGTGCAAAAGGTCGATGCCCTCTGGAGCTGTTTCTCCAACATTGCTGAGTCAGTGGTTTCTGTAATTTGCTCTCCATGGTTCCCACCAGTCTTTACAGAATAGGGTTTGATTGTGTTGCAGGAAGCAATTGGACACAAGAGGCAGAAGGTTCTCTATGAATTTGAGGGGCTGCGTCAGTTCCTGGAGGAACAGCAGCGCCTCCTGTTGGCCCGTCTCGGATACCTGGAGACCGAGATCGGGAAGAGGAGGGGAAAGGAGGCTGCCAGGTGCTCTGAGGAGATTTCCCATCTCGACACCCTGATCAGGGAGATGGAGGGGCAGTGCCAGCAACTGGCCAGCCAGTTCCTGCAGGTAAGGCTGGGTAGAAATGCCCCAGTTCTCTGACCCAGCAAATCTGCTACTGGATCCCGACCAACCAGTTATTCTGGTCCAGGAATTTGCAGTCAGTGGTGGCTCCCAGGGGCAGAAGGGGGAGAGTTCCCTAGAGGGATAGGGGAGGGGGGGCACCCATCCAGATCTCACCTGGACAGTCTAGGAATTGGGGGTGCGTGCTGAGCAGATGCTAAAAGTCCTAAATGGCAATTGCTTGCTGTTGACTTGACATCTCCTACCCCTGCACCCGCTCCCATCTACCCTTCATCCCTGTAGTCCCTGCACCCAGCACCACCATAGTATCTACCCTGAACCCATAGCCAAAAGCCCAGCCTATATGTAAGTGTCTGACCTACACCTCCATACCCCAGTTCCCTTGTGTGTTTTATTATCCCAGCCTCAATGTTATCCAATGGGCTATTTAAAATAGGCATAAATTGTCAGGAACCAAGACCTACAGATTTATGCAAATTAGCATTTTGCAGGTTTTATCCTCTGCAAACCCTAGGCTCTGGGCTTGGTGTGGTTCCCAAGAACATTTCCGGTTCTTCTGGGGGCAGGTGTCTGAGACCCCTGGCCCAGGCCTTTGGGAGGGAGGGTGAATAGGGTGGGGTTTTAGTTCCCCCACCTATTTTTAGTTTTTAGTCTGCCCTGTATATTAATTATTTTTATAATGTTTACAGTTATTTTAAATTGCTTTTATTGTATTTTTATAAAAAAAAATTGTTGGAAGCCGCCCCGAGCTGCGTGGCAGGAGGGGCGGGGTAGAAATTTATAAAATAAATAAAATAAATAAAATTAAACAGCAGGGAGAGGGTTCACCTGGTTTTCCAAGAGAGGAAACCTCCCAGTTCGGTTGTGATTGAGCTCTCGTTCTCTCCCTGTAGGATGTCAAGAGCACCTTGAGCAGGTACGTGGCTTCCTCCCACTCCCACCCATGCTGAGAAGGAACCAGGGGAGAAGGAATCAGCAGGCTCCACATTCTCCAGGACCCTGCCCTGAGTGGGGGCTGCGTGTCCAGTGGGTGGCTGGTGGGGTGAACACCTAATAAATGGGGAGGTGAGCACTCACCTGCTGTGGGCTATTGTCTTGTCTCAGGGATACAGGCATGAAGCTGAAAGGTTTCAGAGGCACGTACTTAGCTTTCTCACAAGGGGAGGAGGGGGATCCTGAAGGATAAGACTGTCTAAAGCAGAAGCATCGGTGAGATACAGTCTCTGGGGTGAGGTGCTAAGGAAAGCCTGAGGGAAGGGGTGAGGTGGGTGTTTAGGAAGGACTGGAAGCTTGGGAGGGAGGGAGAAGAGCGTAGGGGCTGGGGGAGGGAGCTCCAAGCCTAGAAGGCAGCCTGGGAGAAGGAGCAAAGGCTGTTCAGGGAGCAGGAGGCTCTGGGGAGGGTGGAGGCAGAGGAGGAGCACAGTGGGAACGTAGCGGGACATTAGGGCAAAGAGAGAGGGAGGTGCAAGGCCGTGAAGAGACTTGAAGGTGAAGACAAGGATTTGAACAACTCGTATTTGTGTGAAACAAATGAGGAGGTTGGATTCTTGTCTGTTTGGTTGTGAAATTCATTTTAGTTTCCACTTTAAATCAGTACTTGTGTCTTCAATGGTGCTATTTGGTGGGGCATTTTCTGAATTTTTAAAAATGATTTTGATTGGTCCGTCTATTGATGTAATGTACAACAGTGTTCCGAAAAGTACTGAATTACAAAAGATTTCGAATATCAAGAGGAGTGAAGTAGCAAATACAAGGAAGTCCCTGATTGCCAAAATGACACATTTCACAATGAATACGCAGATTCATCTCTGGAAACTAATTCTCTGAATAGTATTTGCCAGTTGAAACATGCCCGTGTGTTTCAGCCCTAACATGCTAATCAGCGGGGGGTGGGGTGGGGGGACCTTTTCCCTCCCATGGGGCCACTGTGAAAATTAGTACAAGCTCAGAGGGTAGGATGGGGAGTTGGGGTGGGGTGGGGGGCTTAAGGGGGTAGGAAGAGGAGGTTCCAGATCATGGCTCTGTGCGATGGATCCATCCCCCTGGCCTTGAGGAAAAGCTCTTATCTCCACCCTTTTCTATGAGCAGATCTGTCTGTGTTTGAGTGTAGGGGCCGGATCCTGGAACTGGAAATTGACCAGATTTTTAAAAAGCAAAAAACAACAAAAAAGGGAGGAATTGAATGGATTAGACCCGCAGGTTCCCAACATCTCATCTAAAGTTATAATTTCACTTCAGAGTCGATATTCACAAACATTGTGGGAAAGTGCAACATGTTTTACCATAATTTTGAAGTTGGAAACAAGAAATATTATTTTCCCCAGTGCTAAGTGCTGCCTAAATCCCCATGTGAAGACACGGGTGTTTCATGCTCAAAGCCGGCTCTGTTTTGTCATCCTGATGCTGTAAAAGGTGAAATAACATAAACCTATTTCACTCCAGGTACGAGCAGAGGCGGCTCCAGCAGCCGGTGGACAATTCTCCTGAGGTGGAACAAACACTCCGGGTCTTCTCTCAACAAACTTCTGCTCTGCATGAGACTCTGCAGAAATTCAAAGGTACCAGGAAGGAGCTAGGAGGGGAATTAGCAGGACCCCAGAAGTGTTGTCCCCAGGGGCACAAGCCTGATCTGGTCAAAGATTCTAGTCGAGGGAGGGTCAGCAGGGGGTGGGGGTTATTGAGGGAGACAGTCCAGCCCAATGATCTATCCAGCCCAGCATCCTGTCTCTGACAGTGGCAGCTTCTGTTGCTTCAGAAAAGTAACCCCTTCCCCCCATGGGTCATAATGGATTGATCCATTCCCTGCTGCTCACCCCCAGCTCCCGGCAGCCAGAGGTCTCATCCCCTGATCAAGTTGTCCAATTTTCACAAACAGATCTATCCTCTAAGGACTTACACAAATAATTTTCTTCCAGTTCTTCAAATTGAACTGATTTTAAGTTGCACGTGCAAAGCAAGTTCAGAGGATTGATTAGAAAATATTAACTCCAATATTGCCTTGGTTTTGACTTGGCTTGTATGTGGCCCTTTTTACATGCGTGTGGGAGTCTAGTGTAAATTCCATAGCGGGTGGGGCACATATGCATGCACTCCCATCCCCCACGCACAGAGCAACCGCCAAGAACAACCAGTTGCTCCACGCGTGTAGATGGGTGTGCACCTGCCTGCACCCTTCCCCCACCCACCACACAGACCATGGCACACTCCCAACCCCCATGCGCCACGGCCCGTGTAAAAAGGGCGTCTCTGTAGCCAAACTCCCTGCTCCAAGGCAGGAACGTGGGGTGCCGAGACTCTGAGGTGCTGGGGTGAGGCTGGAGGCTCTTTCCTTCCCCCTCCCCCTCCCCTCTTATCTTTTAATCGATAGGGTGCTCGTTTTCTATCCGTGTTCTAGCAGTTAGATAAATAAAAGGTCACTCCTTCTGTATTGGGGCCTGAGTTGGGATTTTCCATTTCACCCTCCTGTCAGTGGGTTTCATTTTTTTGCTGAATTATTTACCATTTTTGTTTTTTTCTGTATGTGGTTTACTTTTTCATTTGTGTGTTTGTGTTGTAAGTACAGCTCAATTTACCCACCTTCTGTGCGGTGCCCAGTTTGTCAAAAATCTGGGAAGAGTGTGAGCTGTGAAGCATATTTACAGATTATAAAACTGCAAAATTATTCAAAATAGTCAGATTAAGCAAAACTTTTCCTCACAGTGAATTTGCAGAATTTGGTTTTCCTGGTTCTGGATCTATTTATTTAACTTATTTATTTACTATATTTGTATCCTACCTCTCTCCAACGGGCGACTTGAGGCGGCTCACATAAGCTATGCAAACAGCAAATAGAACACAAATATAAATAAAATAAAACACAATACAACATCAGGATTGTAAAAAAGTATTTTAAAAACTCCACTCTTCGGGGGTAGGACTTTTGGGGGGGTACATAAAGTCATTGTGAGACCGTGCACAGTTGGTGGGCGCTGCAGGCAGGAACGGAAGGGATGCTCTGAACAAGGACACGGCTCTAATGGGAGCAGGCGGTTCAGCTGCATCGGGGCCTACGGGCCTGGGGGCTCACGCTCCCTGGTGCAGCTGTATGTCCAGGCACTGGGGAAGGGGGTGAGGGGGGGGATGCTCTGGTGCGGAGGGGCACCCATCTTCTGCACCAGGGATCTGGCCTGGGGATTCTCCTTACCTTTGAGTGGCCCCCCACACACACACATCTCTCCTCCCTTCCCCCTGAGCTCGCTCCTTCAGTGCTTGAGGGCAGGGGCTGGATCCATTGGCCAGAGTCAGGAACAGGAAAGGGGCCAGATAAAAACCAGCTGTGGGTCGTATCTGGCCTGTGGGTTCCCCTCCCCTCCTCTAACGGCTACTTTGAAGAAACTTGAGAAATGGAACCGGAAGGAAATAACCCATGAAATCTGAGCTTTTTCACTGACTCTCTCTTCCCCTCCAGAATCCCTGCCGTGGGCTTTGGAGAAAGCATCATACGTAACAGGTGAGTTTCCAGCTGTGGAAATGATCTCCACTCTCAAATTTAGGCCGTGAGGCTCAATGGACGTTTCCCACTGAGATGCCGGGAAATGGAAGTGTCGGGTTTCCAATGGATTCCTGTGGTCTCGATTCACAGATCTTGGGATTTCCACACTCCTTGATTTGTAAGGGGGCCTCGTAGAACACAGTGGACATATTTCACCCTACAGTCCCACAGAAGGTAATGGGTGCCCATTTAAGACAACCAAAGAATAAACTAACCCAGTTAGAGTGAAAAAACTCCCCACCCCAAGGGCTAAGTCCTACGAAGCTGAAGGTAGGAGAGTGGAAATTGAAAATATTGTTTATTTTTAATATGAACAACAAAAAGGTAACTACCCCAACAAATATTTACAGTTTAAGGAATAATGGCATCACAAAATCACAAAGTGAAATCACATTAACGTATTACTAGATATGGCATGTAGATGCTGAAAAGCAAAAACACTAATGGTTGTCTATCAATATAATTCATGACAATTCTACAATTCCAATAGTTCATGGCATTATCATACAAAAGCCACATGGCAAATATACAAGACCCAAACGCGTTTCGGGGACCCAGCCCCTTTCTCAATGGGATATTTTTAAAAAGATGAAACATATTAACATATGCTGAATGATAAGGAAATATCTAGGGGGGGGAGATCGGGGCAGGGGGGATAAGATTGGATAATTATAAAGTTTTATATACATTATAATTTGTTCAGAAGTCCGCACTGATGACTATATCTCAAATTGTTTACTCACTTCAAAAAACCAACCAGTGGGTCCTTATATTATAATCTAGAGCATCCAAGAGGAAAAATCTGCAAAGATAAACAGTTATAATAACTGTAATGAGTGTATGAATTATCCTCAAATTTTTCACAAATTGGAAATTATAAATACAGGGATACACACATAGCAACTGCACAATCATGATCTCACCACAGCGGAACATGAAAATTGTGCATGCCCTTTGACTCAAAGTTATATACGATGTTGCAGTGGCATCTTGAAGGATTCTAAATTGCTTCTACAAGGCTTCATGCTCTAACAAACAATAAAAGTACTGAATGTTGAATATTAACCTGCATATGTCCCCCCAATTTTTTCCCCTTCCCTTATTATCCCACAAGCACTTGTTCCAATGCAGCAATACATACCATAACCAATAAATAGCCACAAAATGGTTTCTATCTAGCAACAGCTCTAGTAAGAGCCATTCAGTTGCAAGTGAGACTCGTATAGTGGTGATGAGCGAGATCTTCACTTAGCAAATACCAGCTTGCAATTGCTTGGAGTTCAGTCTCGGCAAACTGTCTTCAGATGGTCAAATCAACCACCATTTCTCTCTACAATCCACACACAGATCAAGTTCCAGGCTGTATAACCAGAAGTGGCAAGTTTTATATGATTGCCATGAACTAGTGGATTTGTAGAATTGTCTTGAATTATATTGATAGGCAACCATTAGTGTTTTTGCTTTTCAGCATCTATACGCCATATGTATTTCACTTTGTGATTTTTTGATGTCATTATTCCTTAAATCGTAAATATTTTGGAGGTAGTTACCCTTTTGTCATTGTCATTGTATATATTCAATATTTTCAATTTCTACTCTCCTACCTTCTTTGGTTGTGCACTCTGCCCATTTAAGACCTCACTGAATTTAAAGGACCTTCCCTATATCAGACCCCACAGCCCTATAGAACATAACAGGTGCCCTTATTTCAGAGCCTGTAAAACGTAACAGGTGCCCCCTTTTTAAAGACCCCACAGCCCCATAGAACATAAGGTGGTGATATTATTTCAGACCCCACACCCCCATAAAATGGAACTTGGGGCCCAGGGCAAAAATAAATGTTAAACACAGACACATCAGAGGCTTCACTCATTTCCCTCTCTCTCTCTGTCACTCGCACACTCACACTCCCCCCTACCTACGTAGGGTTTCCAGGTTTTGAAAGCCTCAAAGTGGGATGCCCCCATGCGACATCCCCGAATAGCATGATTTGCATAGATATGTATTTGGCAACATCTGTTAAAGATTATTCACACAGAGCCACATCCAGGGACCAACTTCAGCTTCTGCAGCCCGGGAGGGGGGAGGTGCTGGGGGCCCAGGTTGATGGAAAGAGCCCATGGGGGGAGGGGGCCTACCTTCTCTCTCCCTGCTCCGCTGCTGCTGGGCTCTCTGCCTGGGGCTGCCTGTCTCCTGCTGCCTGATGGGCTTCTCTCGCTCTGCTGGCAGCCGAGCCAGCCTGACCTGCTCCCCCGGAACTCTCCCACAGTCACTGGACTTGGCTGGGCAGCACGGAGCCAGGGCTCTCCTTCCCCGAAGCTGGGCACCCCCGTGTGCTGCAGCCTCGTTGGGCCAGGGAGGCACGTGCTCTGCTGCTGCGGCTCAGCCAGGGCCCCGCCCCTTCCCTAGCCCATCATCGGGGGCGGGGCTGCCAGCAGCACAGAGGGGGAAGCAGCTGGCGCTCGCTGGGTCCTAAAGCCTGACAGGTTCAGACCTGCTGATTGGCTTGGGGGTGGGGGGGGGCAGGGAGATCTGGGACCGTGGTGAGGTCGGCCCAGTCCTGCTCCATCCCATCTGCCCAGGACAGGGGGCAGCTCCCTGGATTCAGAGACCACGTCCCAGCCCCTGCAGGGCAGCTGTGAGTGTGAGGAACGGTCCCAGCATCCCCCAGGGCTGAGATTGTGTTGCAGTGCCATCTAAGGGTAAACCCCCTTTGCCCAACCAGCTTTCAGTGGCTTACATGCTGCGCAGGATCTTTTAATAACTACATAGCATCCGACATATTAACCTGTGTTTAATTAGCACTTATTGACAGAATAAGAAGCAGTATTGATGATACAATAGACAACAAAATGCCCTAAGAATGAATCTCTCACCAATCCGGTTCTCTGTCAGAGTCCCTTGGTGCTGGTGTACGTGGCTTGCGGGCGCCAGAGCTAAAAGTAGTCAGCTACCCCACCTTCTTATACACTTTGGTTGTGTCAGCCTACCTGACCACCTGACCATTGCTAACCAATCTAGTCCAGGCCCTCCTCCCTTTCCAGCTTCCAAAATCATGATTTTGGGACTGGATCACCAGGCTAGAGATTCTAAAATCAGCCCACCGATGGCACCTCCTTAATCTTCTAATCCTTTCTTATCTTTGACAGGGTAAAGCCCCTGGCCTGAATCCAAAACTACTCCCTGGTACCAATACACTCTCGCTTTAGTTGCCATGCCTGTTAGCTTCCTTATTTTGCTTCACCAAAGTTAAAAGCAAAATATCTTACCGTGTGAATGTGCAGGTGTACATTGCCATTTCTTCGTGTATTTGTAGACAAGTGTTTTGGATCAACTGAAATCAAATAATATATGTATTTTGATCTAGTCTTCTACTAAGTAAAATACTACAAGGGGGGTTGTTCCCTCTTCTGTCTATTTTAGCTGGGTGTTCTAGTGTTACTGAAAGGAGTTTGGAACGTGGCTTCTGTTGTCTCCATGGTCCTTGGCAATGTTCGCGTTTAATCTCATCTTAAGGGAATTCATAGGACAGCTTTGTTGTCCTCCCAAGTTCTATTTGAAAGCAGCCATGGGTACTTTTGTCTGCCCCTTATGTGACTTCTGGCTGTAGGTAGTAAACTTGTTCTACCCGGCATCCAGTTGATGACTGTTAACCCCAATATTTAAAACATGAATGAATGCAATTTAAAGATATGTTCAGAAACCACTGTCCTGTTGCCAGAAACCATTAGGAGGCTTTTGTGCATCATTAACAATGCCTTTGGGTGAGATGCCCAGAAATATTTCTGTTATCGGTTCTAGCACTGGTTGAAGGTATGAATGTTTGGATACACGTTTTGGGTGCCTAGATCTTCTGGCTACTAGGGGTGGGAAACTGGTACAATCCGGTATCCGATAATGCCAGTATCGGGCGTACCGGCATTATCGGATTCGACCCAGTAATCCGGACCCGGTACCGGATTTCGGGGTACCAGATTTTTTTACATTGCAGCCATTTAAAAATGGCTGCAATGTAAAAAAAAGTTAAAGCCCCAGCAAAAAAGTTTTAAACAAAAAAAAACCTCCCCGAGTCCAGGCTGCATGGGTGGAAGGGGGGGCACCCCCCACCCACCCAGCCCAGCCTGGCTTTTTGTTTTAAAAATAGAGCAAGAGACTGAGAGTGACCCAGAGGCGAGGCCCCCCCCC
>QEPC01002545.1:233320-246208 GCA_003113815.1 Sphenodon punctatus | reverse complement strand
CGCAGCCTGGGAGGGGGAGGGAATTTAAATTTCATTGGTTTCAATGGGGACACAGCGCCCCATTGAAACCAATGAAATAAAACTGGTACCGGTTACCGGATTTAATCCGGGAATCCGGTTTTCGTAGAACCGGTAACCGGTAAATCCGGTAACCGGTAATGGGCCCGGGGTCCCACCACTACTGGCTACATACCTGGCTGTTTTTCTGTATTGACAGGAACTTGTTTCTTCATATTTTACCAACTTGCTTTTGGTATTTTACATTAGTATTTATTAGGGTCTTTAAACACTAAAGTGGGCTCTCTGGGGGTCCTGATAGTCCAGCATTATTTTGTGTTGTGGAGATATCCCTGTTATGTTAAAGAGGGGCTCCCCATCCTGTTTCTATGTGTCCTGTATTTCAGAGCAAGCTGACTTGTCATTCTTCAAGTTTTGACAGTCTTATCTTGTTTGTTATCTTGGTACCAACTAACAATCTCCCTGCCCTACTTGCGTCACTAAATGCCAGCTTGCTTTACCAAATTTTGTCTTCAACTAAAAGTTTAACCCTTATGCGATATTTTCCATGGCCTACTTCTTTGAGCATATGGTCTTCTGGCTAACAATGATCACCTTGGCTGCTGCCATCACCTCAGCTGTCCTGTGTCATACTCTGACTCTGATGCACTGATTCCTTTTTCTCCCCCCTGCAGTGAATGTGACTCTGGATCCAGACACAGCTCATCCCCAGCTTTTCCTGTCTGAGGATTGGAAACGTGTGAGATGGGGAGAGAGAGAGCAGAAACTGCCCAACAATCCTGAGAGATTTGATACCAGGCGCTGTGTGCTGGGCCGTGAGGGATTCACCTGGGGGAGACATTGCTGGGATGTGGAGGTGGGGGATGGGCAGTGCTGGGCTGTGGGGCTTGCCAGAGAGTCTGTGAGGAGGAAGGGAAAGATCCGCTTTAGCCCTGAGGGGGGGATCTGGGCTGTGGAGCGGCTGTGAGGGGGTGAGTGCCAGGCTCTCACCTCCCCTAGGGCCCCCTTGTCCCTGAGCCACCCCCCCAGGAGGATCCGAGTTTTTCTGGACTATACAGGGGGGCGGGTGACATTTCTCGATGCCAACACCGAAGCCCCGATCTTCATTTTTCCACCGGCCTCCTTCTCTGGGGAGAGAATCCACCCTTGGTTTGAGGTGTGGAAGGATTCACAGCTCAGACTGTGTCCCTGAGACACAGAGAGCAACGTCCCCTCAGGCCCCAAGGAATGGGCCTCTCTAACACCGCAGGCTCTATGACCCTGGAAGACTCAGCCAGGTTCCCCTCCTGAGATTTTCATCCATTGTGCAGCCTCAGAGCCAGAGAGACAAGAGGAGAGAGGAGTGAAGAGACTCTAGCTGTTTCTCTATGGTTCATAGGGAGAGCTGTATTTGTCTTCAAGATGGCTCTGTACATTCTCACAACCAGGTTGTGCATCCATGCCGTTCACTCATTGGACAGTCCTTAGCCATACGCAATTTTTTTTACCATGTGGCCTCCCAACATAAGGCCCTCCCCACTCTCAACTGTCAGTTCCTTCCAACTGCTTTCATGGCTCGTCAGACTGAACCAAGCCTTCATGTAATTTTTTCTTTCTAAAACAGCCACCATCTGACTGGCTTTAAATACATTACAGCTTCAATGGAAGAATGCTACCGACAGGTTGGAGCCATTAATGTGAGAGACAATTGAAGCTAATACTAATTGAGGTGGATGCTAATGAAAGTATCCACATAATGTGTGTGTGATTCAGGCCACTTTCAGACATCCCCCCCACACACACATATTCTGGCTGGGGGGGGGAATGCGCAGCCAGAATATGCATGGGGATCGGCCTGTCTGAAAGGCCCCCCCCCTGCATTGCTGGCAGGCATGTGCATGGATGCAGAGCAGGAAATCGAGCTCTGCATCTATGCGCATGCCTGCCGGCAAAGTTGCGCAGAGGGGGCTTTCAGACAGGCCGATCCCCACGCATATTCAGGCTGCGCATTACACACACGGCCAGAATATGCACGGGGGGGGGGGGAGATATCAAATCAAATCAAATCTTTATTTATAGCTTAACCAAATGGTCATCAAAATTTTCAAATACCCTCTAAAAATTCAATAAAACAGATAAATCATATTGCAACATGCAAAACAAAATTTCATACAAAAATTTGACATTACACTTTTCCAAATTTAATCCAAATACCTGAATAGATTTAAGTATTGTAATGATAAGGTAGCAATCATAAAATAAAAACTCAAATCTGCCAGCTGGTAAAATAATGATTGCACTAATTTTGTAGATTAAAATTAAAGTCAAAACAAATTTAGGTACCATGAGAGGAGGGGGAGATGTCTGAAAGTGGCCTAAGTGTCAGCACAGAGCACTGACTGAAAGGAAAGAGGCATCGTAATCCTCTTTGACAGGAACTCTCAGCCCTCTATGAAAGAGTAGATGGTGAGACGAATGGATCGGCCACCGCTACATTCCCCCATGTTGTGTCTCCTCTGTCCTGAGGGCACAGAGCACTGACAGGACGGGCAGGCAGTGGTGCTGCTGACAGTTCACTCCCCCCTCAAGTGCCTCCCACGCTAGTGGCTCCGATGAAGAGAGCTTTATTGTGATGGGGTCACGTTCAGCCCCTGAAGTCTATTATTATGATTCCTTAGAAAATTACTCTGCTGCCAGGGAGGTGGAGGACTTGGACGAACATAATTACATCAGAAAAGTTTGCCGGGCACTTTGAGACTCTTACAGGCCAGGACAGGTTAACCTGATGTCTTAGTGTGGAAAAGAGAGACTTAATGATCTCCCTCCCTGCTGGGATCTCTGAAGAACCCGGGAAGAGTCCCGGCAACAAACAAACAGTGCTGCTTCTGAAGTGCCTCCTACATTGTCTGAGCAGGGAGAAATCCCCTCAGAGATGGACAAAAATGGGTTTTTTGAGGGTTGTATTTTAAATGTTTTTATATTGTATATTATCTGGCCCCTTTCCTATTCCTGACTCTGGCCAATGGATCCAGCCCCTGCCCTCAAGCACTGAAGGAGCAAGCTCAGGGGGAAGGAAGCAGAGATTGCGGGGGAGGGGCATTCAAAAGGTAAGGATGTTATCCTATAGGCCTCCAGGACTACATCCCCCATGTTCCTTCAGCTCTTCCTTAAAGTGGCCTGTGCTCTGCAAGGCCTTTTTATTGCTTAAATCTGGAGAGTTTTGAAGAAATAGAAAGGAATCCAGTTTGTTTTTCTCTCCCCCCACCCCCTACCCCCCGCCCCTTGTGTCTGATTCTTCTTTGAGTAGTTCCTCACATTCTCACAACTGGGGTTCGCATGCGCACCCTTCACTTGCCGGCATACACAAAGCTCACTGTATTCAAATTGATCATGCGATGGTCTCGACTAGCTCCCCTAGTATAAAAAGCACTTTCCCACCTCAGAATGACAGTTCCTTCCAATCACTGACGGCAGAGATGGCAAATCCTGTCAGACATGGATTCAAACAATGTTTCGCATGTGGAAGGAGTAGAACAACAAAAGATCCACATGATTGATGTTTAATTTGTTTTGGGACCTCTCACAATCCAGAAGAATATCCTCGAAGCTCCTCTCTGAAACCTAAAACAGAGAGAGAGAGAGCAATCAGTTTGCCAGCCCTTCTTTTAGAAATGGAGTTAGAAACAGAAAGTACAAGAAAAATCTAAGAGAAAAACTTTGAGGCGCACAGCGTCTGTGACTGAGTCACCTATAGCTGAGCATCGGAGCTGAGGCAAAAGTATCCATAGTCTCGATACATAAGGTAATTTTTGCCCCTCAGATAGAGAAGGCTGATAACCCTACTACTTCCACAGAACAAATTTCACAGCAGGTTAAAAGATTGAAATTGACTAGGGGGTAGAGCCTGCCTTAATTGCCGATTGCTCTTCCTCCCCTTGATTCAGTATTATTGATGAGGAAAATTAAATGTTGGCACAGGGATTTTCTCCTGTATCACCATTATCACAATCCGAGAATGAACAGGAGACTATAGAGCCTCAATATGAGGGATCTCTTATTAAACCTCCATCATTAAAGGGGAGTCTGGCACAGAAGCCACAAGAAAGAGAGGACTCACATACATATGCAACCAAGTGAATTGCCTGAGAGTCTCCCCTAGGAATTATGGAGAACTACAGAGGAGTCAAGGAGGCAAGAAAATAGAATGATGTTTCAGTGCCTCCAAGAACTCCTGGAAAAAAAACCACAGCAGAATGTTGTGAGAGGATCTGCAATGTCAGACCTTTCACAGACCAACGGGGAGACACCAACGCCGAACGCATCTGGGGAGCCAAGATGTCATCTAAGCAATGTAGTACGACCTGGCATACACAGTTGTGGAAAAAAGCCTTCAGAACCTAGGGATGGGTGAACGTGGGCCGGATGTTTGGAGTTCGGACCGAACTCGGTCTGTTCGGACGTCCGAACCGAACTCTCGAACGACCAAACAGTTCAGTCGTGTTCAGATGTGTTCGGGGGCAGGAAAAACGTCTTTCTGGGGCTGAAAATTAGGTTTTGGTTTCAATTTCATTTCGGTTTCGCTATATTTGAATGTTTGGCCAAGTTCGGCCAAACCAAACTCCGCTGAACCGAACCATCGAACCCGAACTCGGGTTTCGAACCTAACGACCGAACATCCGAACCACATTCTGTTCGCCCATCCCTATCAGAACCTAAGCTGACTTTCCCGCTATTTCGCATTCACACATACATTAAAATGCTGCTTTTCCTAAATGCAGTCAATTTCAAAATGTGCTTAAATAAACCCATGCACTATTCACATATGGGTTTATTTAAGCGCATTTTGAAATTGACTGCATTTAGGAAAAGCAGCATTCAGCGCAGTCCCTCAGGTGGGGGGAGAGGAGGAGGAGCGGCTGTCATGTCAGTTACACAGCGCTGACATGTACTGCACTAAACATGCCCGTTGCCAGAACTTCACCCAACTTCGCAGACACCGCTTTCTCCCTCTCCCTTGCCAGCCCCACTGCAAACTCAACCCCCCACCCCCAGTCCAGCGGTTCTTGCTATTACTGGAGCGGGCTCTAATGATCGCTGGGGTTGGGATCCCTGCACCAAGCAGAGAAGGGACTCCAGTCTGCTGCTAGTGGCTGGAGCACTACTAGGGAAGGGAAACTCTCCAGCAGAGAGAGAGGCAGCAGCAATTAGACACAGCACCCCACTTCCCTGGCTCCTGGAGAGGGGAGAAGAGTGGAGCCCAGAGCCGGGGAAGCAAGGCGCTGTGTAACTGACATGAACAGCTCTCAGCTCCCAGAGAGGGGAGAGGAGCTGAGTTGAGAGCCAGGGAAGTGAGGCGCTCTGTGTAACTGACATGACACCGACATTCCCACAAGAGGATTTATGCGGGTCATGTCAAATGCGCGCTTGTAAATGTAGCTTTTGGCTGCCCCCAAATGTAGTTTTTAAAAAATGGAAGGACTGCTAAATAATCACATAGAGTCTTTCACACATCATTATAATATGCGGGGGAAAGAAAAAAGTGCTGATCTCCTGGTTGTGGGAACGTGGTCAAGAAGCAGAGAAGCTCTGGAAAAACCCGGCTATAATGCAGCCTGTGTGTTCAACCAACAGTTCATATTACCTGTTTCCCCCTCTACAGGGATCAGTATTTTTCAGGCATCCGATGCTGAACTCCTTAATTGTGTCTGCATCATCTGAGTGCTTTAATAAAGGTTCATACGACTCCTCTCCTGCTGACAGGGAGAGTAAACAAATCAATATATTTGGGAGGCGTGCCTATTCATCCTCCACCATGATAATGCATGTGGCCAATTATTCAGCAGGGATGGCCGCATATCAACACCATCTTTGGAAAAAGATACAAGAGGTGATCCCAATCCTGCCCAAAGAAAAACAGAGAGACATTAATGAGATCTGTGCAGAAAAGAGGAGGGTAACGCCAGCTTGTTTTTAGCTTCAAGCTGCAAAATATACGTTAGAGGCAGCAGCCCGTGGGGTAGCCAACACTGTTGTAATGCATAGGTTTGCATGGTTAAGGGGCTCTACTACCAACATAGACCAAAAATAGAAAAGCTACCATTTGATAAGACAGATTAATTTGCAAAAGACACAGATGATGCACTAGAGAAAATAGAAAAGTCTAGATTTACTGCCAGTAAAATTAAGATTATGCAAAGGGGGCACGGTACTTCCTATTTCCACAGAGACAGTACTCATCTGGACAAAATGATCAGAAACAAACCAGACAATACCAATTTCAGCCTTATCAGAAAAGGTACTATTCTTCTAATTACCTATACACAGGCAGGCAGAAACAGAGTTACCAGTAGGGATGGGCGAACGCGGTTCGGAAGTTTGGAGTTCAGACCGAACTCGACCAGTTCGGTCAACTGAACCAAACTTCCGAACTGAACTCAATTTTTGAACCGAACCAAATTTCTGAACTCGGCTCTGTTTGCCCATCCCTAAAAGATAATTTTCCATTTAGTTCAATGGGGTTTGAATTTCCAAACTTTGTTCAGAGGTTCGGAGTTTGGACCGAACCCGAATAGTTCGGTCGACTGAACCAAACTTCCAAACCGAACCGAATTTCCGAACTCGGTTCTGCTTGCCCATCCCTAGTTACCAGCAGTTTAAACCAAAAATAAATGCTAGACAGCCCTTCCAAGGAAATCAGATGAAAGGGAAGCGCTGACAACTACAGAGTCTCCCGAGGATTGATACACCCACAGAGGGAGGGAATGTAGTGTTTGAGTCTTTGGTATTTGATGCTTTGGGTTATTTGTGTAAAATAACATCAGATGCATTGGTGCTACAAATAGTACAATGTGGTAACAAAGTAAATTTCTTGGAGGAACCAGTAGTTCCAAAACTTGTTACTAATGTTTCCTTTTCAAAAGAGCAGTTTGAAGCTCTGAATAAAGAGATTTATACACTTTACTCCAAATGAGTGATTGAACTAGTACCCGATGAACAACGTGGTAAAGAATTTTACTCTAGATATTTTGTTATTGTTAAGGGAGGGGGGAAGGACATAGATCAATATTACACTTAAGAGACTTGAATACTTTTGTGAAATATGAAAAATATATCCAACTGTTTTTCAGATGTTAAGTGTCTCTATGGGGAAAGCTGCACGTGGACCTATTTGCATCCCAGAACAACAAAAACTGCAGGAGGTATTGCACAAGGGGGGCTTGTGATCCAGCCTTATAGGAGATGCATTCTGCCTGAGTTGGGGGGGGGCACAATTGATAAGAACATAAGAAGTGCCATACTGGGTCAGATCAATGGTCCATCTAGCCCAGCATCCTGTCTCCGACAGTGGCCAATCATGGTGGCTTGAGAGAAGCACCCAACAGGTCACAATGGGGGATCCATTCCCTGTTGTTTTCCCCCAGCTCCCATCATGTTCCCCGATCCTGTCTGACTAATAGCTGCTAATGGAACTATCTTCCAGAAATTTGTCCAAACCTCTTTTAAACTCAGCTATAGTACTGGCCCTTACCACAGCCTCTGGCAGTAGATTCCACAACCCAATTATATGCTGAGTGAAAAAATATTTTATTTTATTTGTTTTAAACTTGCCACCCATGAGTTTTATGGAGTGTCCCCTAGTTCTAGTACTAGCTGAGAGGGTAAATAACTGCTCCTTGTTTATTAGTTCCACACCACTCATGATTTTATAGACCTCTATCATATCTCCTCTCAGTCGTCTCTTCTCCAAGCTGAAGAGCCCCAACCTACCAAGCCTCTCCTCATACGGGCGCCCTTCTGTTAGAAATTGATATGATTTTGGGCCAAACTAAGATACTAATTTCCCTGCTCCAATGTTGTGAATCAGAAAATGCTTCTTTGATTTCAATGTGCCACTCTGTGTTAAAATGTAACTCAACCAGAAGTGCTTCTCTGACATAAATGTGACAGAAACATACCCTGAATGTTATTGTAACTAACTTTGTGTTAAAATGTAACCAAGAGTACACACTGGAGCTATAACACTTGGAATGTAACTTTTGTAGGTCATTGGGGGTGCTATGTAACATTATATAGAATATCAGAAATTAGGCAACACATTATTAAACACATGTGTTAATGCATCTGAGTCAAAGAACAGAAAGTATTAGAAAGAATAATCAGAAATTGGTCAGAGATAGAACAAATGATGCTGGAGAAGTGAGCAGGAGGTCTCTTGTTCCCAAACAAACTACGTTGGTAAATCACAGGAACTGATAACAGAAGTTGAGCTGAACAAGCAAGAGTGTGGTCTTATCAGACAAATAGATGACTCTCAGAAGAATATGTGGGCTAAGTCAGGGCCAGGGAGCCATGACTCCCACCTCCGGAGGGAGGCGGGGGCCTGACTTTACTGGTCAGAACAAGCCTCACATCATGACTAAGCAAGAAAGTACCCTAGATCTGGGCAACCAATGAGAGTACTCTACAAGCTTAGTACTGACAACCCCACACTCTGGATAATCATAAGACAGCCACAGCATATAAGACTCGACTCTGGATTAGTTCCTTGCCTTCCACGGTAATCAGCGCTAGCTCTTATCAGAGTTCCGCTGAGGTCGGTGGATGTGCCCATTTTGGGATTCCTCTATCTAGGGAATCCTCCAACAGCATCGTTTGGGCCCCCTGACTGCTTTTCTCTGGAACCAAGATTGTTGGCCTCTGATTACGTAAGAATATGTGCTTTGTATGTATTTTTGGGTAGACAAGGGTAGATGGGTGCAAATGTGAATGCAAGTGTCTCTTTGGTAATTGGTATGCTAATTGGTTTGATATTATTGAATAAATATCTATTTGATTGAATAAAAGACTCATTACTGAAACAGAAGAGAAGTAATTCCCCCCCTCTCTCAAACAGTAGTATTTCCACTAAGATCCCAAGAATTGAAAGGGACCTGCTTGCTCTCTCTCTCTCTCTCTCTCTCTCTTTCTCTTGTAGAATTATACAGGCAGTTGTCTCTCTTGAGTAGAAATATACTGGTTAGGATATAGGCAGTTGTCTCTTGAATAGAGACAAACTGGTTAAGATATGGGCAGTTGTTTCTCTTGAGTAGAGATATACTGGTTAGGATATAGGCAGTTAGTGACACATAGAAGCTGAACCCCTCTTGGGCAGGGAATAGCAGAATTTCTCTGGGAACCACCCAAAGTAGAGAGGAGCAGTTGAACCCCCCTTTGTAAACATTTCCATGCCCGTGATCATTTTTGTTGCCTTTCTCTGTACCTTTTCTAGTTCAGCTATGTTTTTTTTGAGATGGGGTGACCAGAACTGCACACAATATTCGAGGTGCAGTCACACCATTGATTTGTATAGAGGCATTATGACATCCTCAGTTTTATTCTCTATCCCCTTCCAAATAATTCCTAACATTCTCTTTGCTTTTTTGACTGCTGCTGCACACTGAGCTGTGGATTTCAATGTATTGTCCAAAACCACCCCCAGATCCTTTTCCTGAATGGTAAATTCTAGCTTAGTACCCAGCATTGTGCACGTATAGTTTGGATTATTTTCCCCTATGTGCATCACTTTGCACTTGTCCACATTAAATCTCATTTGCCATTTAGATGCCCAGGCACCCAGTGTCATAAGATCCCATTGCAGTTCTTCACAGTCTTCTCATGTTTTAATTACCTTTAATAACTATCAACATTCTCCCAGGGATGGAACCCCCTTATGGATGTATCTATGCCCTATCCGGACCGGAGTTAAGTACTTTGAAGACCTACATCGACAACAATTTGCAGAGGGTTTTTATTTGACATTCTTCATCTCCCGCAGGGGCCCCTTTGTTTTTAGTCTTAAAAAAAGATGGAGGGCTACGTCCCTGCATTGACTACCGAGGGCTCAACACATTAACCATCAAGAATCGGTATCCCCTTCCCCTTATCCTGGAACTGTTGAATCGCCTACAAGGGGTAACAGTCTTCACAAAGTTGGATCTCCAGGGGGCTTACAATTTGGTGTGAATGCGATGAGGGGATGAGTGGAAAATGGCCTTCCGGACCCGGTATGGTCATTTCGAATACCTAGTAATGCTGTTTGGCCTAGCCAATACTCCAGCAACTTTTCAGCATTTCATCAACAATGTGTTTAATGACATCCTGGATGTATTTGTAATCACTGATTTATTTGGTCACTGAACCAGAACACATAAGACACGTGACAACAGTCCAACAGACCTTATGTCGACACTAATTGCTCTGCAAACTTGAGAAATGTGCATTTCATGTAGACACTATAGAGTTTTTAGGCTCTGTCATTTCCCCGCATGGAATAAAGATGGATATGAAGAAGGTGAAGGCCATCTTGACCTGGAGTGCCCCCTCATTGGTAAAGGGGCTACAACGTTTCCTTGGAACGACTAATTACTATATATTTATTTATTTATTTTTGACATTTATATCCCGCCCCTCCTGAGAACAGCTCAGGGCGGCTTCCAACATGATAAAAACAATTATAAAGTATAAAACAATTTTAAAACATCAACAATTTAAATACTTTAACAGGACCCCGAGAAACAACTTGAAAACATTAAAACAATATACAAGTAAGGTAGGGGCGATAACAAAACCCCTATCCCCCCCTTCCCCCCCAAAGGCCTGGGTGAACAGCCAGGTTTTACAACACCGCCGGAATGACAACAGGCTTGGGGCCAGGCGCGCTTCCTCCGAAAGGAAGTTCCAAAGGCATGGCCCGGCCACCGAGAATGCCCTCTCCATTGTGGCCCCCCACTTTACACGGGGGACCTCCAGGAAGGTACCCCCGGATGACCGCAGGAGCCACTCTGGGGCGTGGAGGGCGAGGCAATCCCTGAGGTACGAGGGGCCCAGACCGTGAAGGGCTTTATAAATCAACACCAAAACCTTGAACCTGGCTCGGCACGCTATTGGCAACCAATGCAGAGTCCAGAGCACAGATGTAATGTGCTCCCGACGACAACCCGTCCCCATAAGGAGATGAGCCGCCGCATTCTGCACTAGCTGCAGCCTCCGAACCAGGAACAAGGGAAGCCCCACATAGAGCGTGTTGTAGTAGTCCAGTCTTGAGGTGATGAAGGCATGGATGAGGGAGGCCAGGTCCGGGCCGGAGACAAACGGACGCAGCCTACGCACCAGATATAGCTGGTGAAAGGCAGCCTTAGCGACTGCCTCCACCTGCCGCTCCAGGCGGAGGTCTGGGTCCAGTATCACCCCCAAACTCTGGACCTGCTGAGCTATAGGAGGGTGAACCCCCCCAATCAGGGGGGCTACCACCTCCCTCGCTCTCCCCACCACCATCACCTCCGTCTTATTGGGGTTGAGCTTCAGTCTGCTCTGCCGCATCCATCTACAATATATTCCAAATTACGCATGGGTAACTCAATCCCTCACCATATTATTAAAAAAGGGGACCCCATATGAATGGATGGAACAGCAACAGGAATCCTTTTCTGCATTAAAAGGCGCCTTCTCCCGCGCCCCCATCTTACAACACCCGGACTTCGAAAAACCATTCACCATGGAGATGCTCCACCACCACTGTAGGAGCTGTGCGCTTGCAAGCTGGACCTGCGGTGGATCGATTGTTTCCTTGTGCATTCTACTTCCGACAATTAATTAGCACCGTAAAAAATTACACCATACTGGACCAGGAACTAGTGGCCATAAAAGCTGCCTTTGAAGCTTGGTGCCACTATCTTGAGGGAGCCAAATACCCCATAACTGTAATCACAGACCATAAGCAGCTAGTATATCTGCAAGCGGCTCGCATTTCCAATGCCCGCCATGGGCGTTGGGCCTTGTTCTTTGCTTGTTTTAACTTCACGATACAATATCAGCCAGGGCAGCAAAATGTCTTGGCCGATGCTCTATCTCGATGAACTGAAGTCGGAGAACCCCCAGATGCTAGAGGCGACCTACTTCTTGAAAAGAAAATCTTTGCAGCAGCATGCTTAACGCGTCCCCACTTACAACATTTCCCCCAAAATGATAGAATGCTAGTTCAATCCCTCAACAGTCAACGGCAACAGGGGTTATATTTCTATGAAGGGAAAATAGTAGTTCCCCAGGGGTGCTGACAACGAGCCCTGTGGAGTCATCACAATGCCCCCCTGGCCGGGCACCCAGGGACTAAAAGGACATTCAACCTCCTGCAATGACACTTTTGGTGGCCCTCCATGAAAAAGGATGTTGTCCAGTACTTGCAACTATGTGGCACTTGTGCCAGGATTAAGGTCATTCAGCAACAGCCACAAGGATTGTTACACCTAGCCCTGCTCCCGCAAGGTCCTTGGCAAAGGATTGGGATAGACTTTATTGTTGACCTTCCACCATCTCAGCTTTACACCACTATCCTTGTGATAGTCGATCACTTCTCCAAACTAGCCCATTTTGTCCCGTCAAGGGCTCCCCTTTGCAAGCCAGACTGCTCAACTGTTAATGAACCATGTCATTAAATTGCATGGAATACCCTTGGATATAGTCTCCAACAGGGGGGCACAATTTACATCCCAGCTGTGGAAGGCTCTGCTTTCGGTCCTTCAAATTAAGCGCAGCCTTACCAGTGCCTACCACGCCCAAGCAAATAGACAAGTGGAACAGACGAACCAAACCCTGGAACAATACCTCAAATGCCATGTCGATTACTTGCAAGACAATTGGTATGAACTCTTGCCCCTGGCTGAGTTTGTATATAACCTCCTTCTCTCTGGCCTTCCCTGGTCTCCCCTTTCTCCCCTTATCTCCATCCAAAACTCTGCTGCCAGGGTCATCCACCTCGCCAGTCGCTTCGACCATGTGCAGCCCCTCCTCTCTTCGCTTCACTGGCTTCCCCTTCCTGAACGAATCCTGCACAAGCTCCTAGTCTTCACCTATAAA
>QEPC01002545.1:209358-221699 GCA_003113815.1 Sphenodon punctatus | reverse complement strand
TTTATAAATGTGTGAACAACTAAATAAATCTATAACTATGATTTAAGATCCCTTCTATGTGAATCTCTCATATGTGCAAACCAGGGTGTGTGGGTCCCCCGATCCAAAGAGAGCTAATTCCCTAAATCCTAACACTCCACCCCCAATGGGATCTTTCCATCAGGCTGGGCCCCCAGCACCTCCCTCCCATTCCCCTCCCCTCCCCACCCCCACCTCACCCCATGGGCTCCAGAAGCTGAAGTTGGTTCCTAGCTCCCATTTCCTTTTCCCTAATCCATGTGTTGGGATTCGTAATCTCTGCACAATCTCTGCTTTTTCCTGCACAATCTCTTGTTGTTTTATGCAAATCCCCAAGATAAGCTTCACTGTAGATACTTATTTTCACTCAGTACTCCAATATTATATAATTACATTACATAAAATTATGCAAGGAAAAGCAGAGATTGTACAGAGATTATGAATCACAAAACAACTACAAGTACAAAGTAGATTTATTGATCAGCAAATCTGCTATTATCAAAATACACAATACAAAATAAATAAACAATCAATAAATACAAAGAATTAAATCCATTTAAAACAGCCATCAACGGCTCCGTAATCCTCCCTCTCCTGGCGAAATAAGTTCGAGTGGGACGTTACCACTAAGAAACATCCTTAAATTCAAGAAAACAGGACTTCGCCTTCCCAACAATAAGTAACTATTCCTTACTCATCAAGGGCTCAAGGCCTCTCGTCAATTCTTCGTTCTCTCTCAATGAGATACATAAACATCCCTACATTTTTAAGTATTCACTTGTCTGTTGTACCTACTAGCATAAAATAAAGGTCCTCAGGTTCTCCACCCTCTGCGGGGACACCTCAGTTAACCAGAGCTCTCTCTGAACCGGATATTGAGCACAGTGAAACAAAACATGCGGAAGAGTCTCAATAATATCAGGGCACCATCTACACTTCCTATCTTCCCTAGGGGTTCGATCTCTCCTCCCCGTGACCTCTGCTGTGCCAGAATCACAAAACATGGATTAGGAATAAGGAACTGGGAACTAGGAACCAATTTCAGCTCTGTGTGTACATATAAAACTAAACAGAGCACAGCATGGGGGCTGGGGGGCTCAAATTAGTCCCTTCACACACACGATTTTCAATCCAACTGTCTGATGTATATTTTCTTGCCAGGGGGGTGTGGGGGTTGGAGGAGAGAAATCTTTTTACTGATTTTTTAAAAAACTATTTAAAAATAAAACTTCCCTTCCAACATGCTTAATTTCTGCTGTTCCTCTTTCAAAATTGTTTAAAATTGGCCCTTCTGAAATAGAGTGTCCTTAAAACTGTCGCTCCAAATCTGATTTGCTGCACATTGTTTGAATAGAGTAGAAACTAGGTCTCCTTACCTGGACCTATTTAACCTGTATTCGTCCTGATTCTGGACCCGTTTTATGTGCCCCCCCGCCCCGATCTCAAACACGCTGCGTTACTGTTCTATACAACTGTTTTATCTGTTCTCTGTGTGTCTCTGTCCCAGCTGCGGAGGTAGGAGAGTTGTGTGTCATGTTGGAAGGAGCAAGGGAGGCTGGGTGGTGGCCCGGTGATGGGGGATGTGGCTCAGTGCGAGTGATCTGTGTTAACAGATGTTGCTTAATACAGATCTATGCAACTAATGATTTATGCAAATTATGGTATTCTGGGATGTTGCATGGGGCATCCTTCTTCGAGGTTGTCAAAATCTGGAAACCCTACGTATGTGACAGAGAGAGAGAGAGAGAGAGAGTATATGTGAAGCCTCTGATGTGTCTGTGTTTGACATTTCTTTGTGTTAGTAAGCAAGCACCAGACTGCACATTGTTAGGAGGCGGGGCTATGGAGATGGGGCAGGGCTATGGGGGGGCCCCATAATTTTGCCTTGGGCCCCACAAATTCTAAAGCCACCATGGAGTTGTAGGATTGATGGGTCAAAGCTTCAAATAGAAGGGACAGTGTCGGGCTCTAGAATAAGGGAAATCTATTATGTCCTATGGGCTGTGCGGTCAGAAACAAGGGCACCTGTTCCATTTTATGGGAGTGTGGGGTCTGAAATAATATAACCACTTTACGTTCTATGGGGTTGTAGGGTCTTTTAAAGAGGGGGCAGCTGTTATGTTCTATGGGGCTGCAAGGTCTGAAATAGGAGAGGCCCTTTAAATTCAGTGAGGTTGTGGAGTCTTAAACGGGCACCGATTACTCTCTGTGGGGCTGCAGGGTCTGCAATATGGGACGTCCACTGTGTTCTATAAGGGCCCCCCCTTACAAATCAAGGAGAGGGGAAATCCCAAGATCTGTGAATCGAGATCACAGGAATCTATTAGAGACCTGACACTTCCATTTCCCGGCATCTCAATAGGAAACGTCCACTGAGCCTCACGGGCTAAATTTGAGAGTGAAGATAATTTCCACAGCGGAAAACTCACCTGTTACGTACGATGCTTTCTCCAAAGCCGACGGCAGGGATTCTGGAAGGGAAGAGAGAGAGAGAGTGAAAGAGCTCAGATTTCATGGGATATTTCCTTCCGTTTCCTCACAAAGTAGCCGGTAGAGGAGGGGAGGGGAAGGGAATCCCCGGCCCCCGGGCCAGATACGACCCACAGCTGGTTTTTATCTGGCCCCTTTCCTGTTCCTGACTCTGGACAAGGGATCCAGCCCCTGCCCTCAAGCACTGAAGGAGCGAGCTCAGGGGGAAGGGAGCAGAGATGGGGGGGGGGCACTCAAAGGTAAGGACTGAATCCCCAGGCCAGATCCCTGGTGCAGAAGATGGGTGCCCCTCCCCACCAGAGAATCCCACCCCACCCCCTTTCCCAGTGCCTGGACATACAGCTGCACCAGGGAGCGTGAGCCCCCAGGCCCGTAGGCCCCGATGCAGCTGAACCGCCTGTTCCCATTAGAGCGATGTCCTTGTTCAGAGCGTCCCTTCCATACCCTGCCTGCAGCGCCCACCAACTGTGCACGGTCTCAGAATGACTTTCTGCATCCCCCCAAAAACCTAAATTCTGAACCAGGAAAACTAAATACTGCAAATTCACCCTGAGGAAAGTTTTTGTTTCATCCGACTAATCTGCATAAATTTGCAGTTATGTAATATGTAAATATGCTTCACAGCTCGCACTTTTTAGAGATTTTCGACATAAAGAAACTGGACACCGCGCAGTAGATGGGTAAATTGAGCTGTAGTTTGAGAATATTTGCATTCTACTTACAACACACAGAAAAATAAAAAGTAAAGCACCTACAGAAAAAAACATACAAGAAATACAAAAGGTAAAAATGGGAAACAATTTGGCAAAAAATGAAACACACGGACATTAGGGAAAAATGAGAAAAAACCCAACTCAAGCCCCGATCCGTAGAGAGTGATATTTTATTCATCTAACTGTTAGAACAGAGAGAGATAGAAAACGATCACCCTATCGATTAAAAGAGAAAAGGGGGAAGGAGAGGATATTCTGACACACACTAACACACCCCAGAGTCTCAGCATCCCAGACCTCTCGCCCCACGTTACAGGAAATCCTGCCTTGGAGCAAGGAGTTTGGCTACAGAGACACAAACAAGCCAGGTCTAAACCAATTAAATATTCATAGGTTAAGATTTTCTAATCAAACCTATGAATTTGCTTTGTACGTGCAAATTCAGATCAGTTAAATTAGAAAAATTGGGGGGAAAGTTTTGTGCAAGTTCTTAGAGGGTAGGTCCGTACGTGACAACTTGCTCAGGGGACAAGATCTCTGACTGTCGGGAGCTGGGAGGGAACAGCAGGGAATGGATCACTCCATTATGACCAAAGGGGGAGGGGCAACTTTTCTGAAGCAATGGAAGCTGCCACTGTCAGAGACAGGACGCTGGGCTGAATGGACCACTGGTTTGGATCATCTCCCTCCTTAATAACCCAAACCCCCTGCCTAGCCTCCCTCGACTAGAATCCTTGGCCAGGTCAGCCTTGTGCCCATGGGGACAGCACTTCTGGGATCCTGCCAATTCCCCTCATAGCTCCTTCCTGGTACCTTTGAATTTCTGCAGAGTCTCCTGCAGAGCAGCAGTTTGTAGAGAAAAGGCTCCGAGTGTCTCTTCCAGCTCAGGAGAATTGTCCACCGGCTGCTGGAGCTGCCTCTTCTCGTACCTGGAGTGAAACAGGTTAATGTTATTATTTCACCATTTATACTATCAGGATGACAAAACAGAACCGGCTTTAAACATGTGACACCTGTGTCTCCCCATGGGCCCCGAGCTTGGAGCAGCACTTAAGTTAACACTGAAAATAAAATCCATTTCCAACTTCAAAACATGTTGCACTTTCCCACGATGCCTCTGAATATTGACTCTGAAATGAAATTCTGACTTTAGATAAGATTTTGGGAACCGGCGACCTGTGGGTCAAATCTCATTTTTCTGTTGTTTTTATTTATTTATTTATTTATTTATTTATTTTATTTGGCCCCTTTTCCATTCCAGGATCCGGCCCATGGATTCAGATTCCAGCCCCTGCTCTCAAACGCACAAAGAATCAGCTCAGAGAAAATGAGCGGAGATGAGAATGGATCCATGGCACAGAGCCATGTGCTGGATGGAGATGGGGCTTGCGGGTGGGGCGCGTCAGCTGGGACAGGAAGGGAGACTGAAAACTGGCATCCTGGGCGATGGGCGGGTTGAAATGAAAACATCCCAGAATGTCCTGCAGCTCCGCTCAAGTGCCAGCCCGGGGCCCAGGATGCCCTTTGCCACGGCATCACCCGCACCACCAGAATCACCCCCCTGCTTCCCCCCCATACCCTGGAGCAGGGCAGAAGACCTGGGGGTCACATGCCGAGAGGAGGGGATGCAGGGAGACGGAGGACAGGCTGCCAGCCCCGCCGTGTCCATCGCAGGCCACGGAGGGGCAGGAAGGGGCTCGGATCCAGCCTCCCCAGGGCTGGCCTTAGGAGATGCGAGGCCCAACTCTCCCACTGGCGGCTGAGCTCCCCGGCTCGGTCAGGGGGGGCGCTCCCCCAGGCCTGGGTTCGGGGACGGGCGGAGGGGCACTCCCCTCCACCCATCCCCAAACCCAGCCATTTCACGAGCACTTACCGCATCCATCGCTGTGGTGTCGGCATCGCCATCCTGGGCCCTGCGCCGGGCCCACTTGCCAGTTTCCTGCAGTGGGCTCTGGCGGTGGGTGCAGCAGTGGCAGATTAAATTTGCCACCGCGCCACCTGCCACCACCGGAAGTGGCGAGGGAGTGTGGGAGAGGCGGGGCCTCTGCCTCTCCCTCACTCTGTGCTCCCCCTCCCCCCGCTGCCTGTCTGTCTCAGCCAGGGGGAATTAGAGGCAGAGGCCCTGCCTCGCCCACATTCCCCTTGGCTGAGGCAGTGGGGGGGGGGGAGGAAGCACCCACTGAGTGAGAGAGGCGGGGCCTCTGCCTCTCCTTCACTCCTGCTGTCCCCCTCCGCTGGCGCTGCTTGTCAGTCGGGGTCAGACTTGGTCAGGGAGCCCCCGCACTCAGGGTCCCCTAGCTCCCGGCCACTGTCAGGCCAGGAGCTGGGTACTCCGAGTGCGGGGGCCCCCCCAGGAGTGGGGCTCAGGGTGGCCACCCTACGGTAAGGCCTGCCCTGATCCTCCCCCATCCACCAAGCCGGATCTGGGCAGAAAGTTTCTCGCCTGCCTCCCCCCTGCCCTGACCCAAAGCAGCGGCTGGGGTGGTGACGTCCTGCGGCACCGACGCCCCCTCTCTTCTGTGTCCCGGGCAGTGGCACCAGCACGGGTTCCCCTGGGCAGCAGGCTGGAGGCTTCACACAGGAAATTCCCCAGGAGATGGGGTCAGCCAAGTCGCTGCCTCTCCCATCATGCGGGATCCCAGGGCAGACGGAGCACGGACTCTGCACCATCACGCGGGACTCCCTCCCTCCTTCTAACTCACTCTGTGAGCAGGTCTGGGCAGGTCTGGTCAGGCTCCAGGGAGGAGAGAGCAATGGCCCCTGCAAGCAGGAAGGGATCAGTGCAGGGCAGGCTTCCTCCTCCGACAGCTGGGCTCAGGCGGGGAGCCTGTGATCCGCGCTACCCCCATAGAGTGGGGCAGAGTCTGGACCCCCGGCTGCAAAGGAAGCCCCCATCCCGATGGGCCCAGGGTTCAATTGAGCCCCCCTGTGCCAAGGTAGCTACGCCACTGATGATAGCCCACACCACGCGGGTGTCCACCTGCCTGTTTATTAGGTGTTCACCCCACTTACCATGTAGCCCTCACCCACTGGACATGGAGCCTCCACTCAGAACAGTGTCCTGGAGAACACAGAGCCTGCCATGCAGGCTAATGTGCCTCCACATATCTGCGTCCTGCAAGGACCGATCTCTAATCATGACACAACAAATATTCTTTTCTGCTCTAAACCCAAATCCTATTCAGTTTGCTTTGTCTTGATGTCGATCCACAGACACAATCCAGCTTCCTTGTCTTTGTACAATTTCAGTCCCAAACTAAGCAAGGGGTTGGGTCTCTGCTCTCGAATCCAGGCTGTTGGGGATAAAGGGCCAGACGCTGGACACCCCTGACACCTGGGAGGGAAACTGAAGGTTTTTAGTTCATGGTTTTAAAAGAACACGCGACCGGCTTTAACGCATGAAACGTCTCGTCTAATGCTGGCCCACGGGATTTTCAAAAGTCACATGAGCACGACCCGCTTGTCTAAAAGCAGCCCTACTTTTAAAGCCTGTACAAGCCAATTGACCCATTATCCAACTTTACAGCTGGACTACAACTCCCAGTAACATTATAGACCTTCTGGACTACATTCCCCATGATCCTGCAGTTCTTACTTAAAGGGGCCTGTACCCTGCTCCACTAACTAAAAGATCCCCAGTAGTAAAGACCTCCTTATTGCTTATCACCATCCCCTGGTTCCTTCTCAGCACGATGGGTGGGAGTGGGGGTGGGAGGAAGCCACGTACCTGCTCAAGGTGCTCTCAATGTCCTACAGGGAGAGAACGAGATCTCAGTCACAACAAAAGAGAAGGTCTCCCCTCTTTGGAAACCAGGTGAGCCCTCTCCCTGCTGTTTAAGAGCCATGAGTCTCAGACACCCGTCCCCAGCAGAACTGGAAATGTTCCCGGGAACCACACCAAGCCCAAGGGTTTGCAGGGGATAAAAACGGCAAAATGCTAATTTACATAGGTCTCTAGGTCTTGGTTCATGTCAATTTATGCCAATTTAAAATAATACACTGTCGAACACTGAGGCTGGGCTAATTAAAAAAAGACAGGGGAATCGGGGCTGGTCATGGGGTTGCTGGGTAGATGGGAGCAGGGGGTAGGTTTGGGGCTATGGGGACGCATAGTTACAGGGAGCAGGTGCAGGGGAAGGAGGTGCCAAGGCAGCAGACGTTGATACCAATTTAGGCCTTTTGGCATCTTCTCGGCACAGACCCCCAGTTCCTGGACTGTCTGGGTGAAATCTGGCTGGGTGCCCCTCCCTTCCTACCCCACCCTATCCCTCTGGGGGAGCTATCAAAAACCTCCCTCTGCTGCCCCGGGGAGCCACCACTGACTGCAAGTTCCTGGACCAGTGTAAACTGTCAGTCAGGAATCGGATCCAGTAGCAGGGGGATTTGCTGGGGCATAGAACTGGGGCATTTCTACCCAGCCTCACCTGCAGGAACCGGCTGTCCGGCTGCTGGCCCTGCCCCTCCATCTCCCTGATCAGGATGTCGAGACGGGAAATCTCCGCAGAGTACCTGGCAACATCCTCTCTCTTCCTGATCTCTGTCTGCAGCTCACTCAGCTGGGCCAGCAGGAGGCGCTGCTGTTCTTCCAGGAACTGGCGCGCCCTCTTGAATTCAGAGAGAACCTTCTGCCTCTGAGCTCCAACTGCTTCCTGCAACACAATCAAACCCTGCTCCTTAATGACCAGCGGGAACAATGGGGAGCATTTTACAGCAACCACCGCTTCCTAAAATCTCTCTCTGTTGTGTTTTCTTTCTGTGGGACAGTGATAAGTGTTAACAGCGAAGAGCTCTGGATCGAGCTGGGTGGGGCGAGCAGGACTGTCCAGCCTTTTCTACAGTCGATGGAGAGAGACAAAGGAGGGGTCTGGCTGGAGCAGAAGGACCAGTCGGATTTATTGACAGGACGCCCATAGGCCTTGTACGCAAATATTCATTTTGGTGCTAATGTTCATTCAGCTATTCGGAGAGCTGTCCAGAAATGTGAAGATTATTTACAAATCCAGCATCTATTGGTTTCAGTTCTAGTTCCCCACCGCGGTTTAGGACACAAAGCTTTTATCCCGTACCCGGCTCATTCACTGGGATTAACAGACAAACCCACCAGCAGCTCCCGGCTTTTCTTTTCCGTCTTCAATTTTTGCACCAGAATCTCAGCTCTCTCTTTCTTCAGGGTTTCCAAATGACTCAAGAGTTTTTCCTCCAAAAAGGGGGGGGGGGGGAAAGAGAAAAAACAAAGGAGTCTAAGATTGCTTTTAACTTCTACGGATGTTTCACTCCCGAGAAGCACATTATGGGCACATTAGACGCTTAGAAGAGAGACTCACACACCTCAAAGAAAGAATCTCAAGACTTTTTTTTACCCCACTTAGAAGGTGCCCATCATGGTCTATGGGGCTGCAGGGTCTGAATTAAGGGTCATCCATTACTTTCTGTGGAGCTACAGGTTCTGAGCTAAAGCAGGGGCACCTGTTACACTCTATGGAGCGGGGGGCTCTGAAATTCGAAGCACTCATTATGTCGGAGGTGGGGAACTTTCACTCTGGTGCGGGTGGGCTAGATCCCTGCCCTCACAGGGTGCCATGCGAGGGCAGGGATCAATGTCCTATGTCTGTGGGGGGTGGGGTGAGAGGGAAGTGTCGCTGCCGATGTAGTGGGGGGTGGGGGTGGCTGCCACCTCAAAGTGGCCTTCCAGCAGCTCGGGGAGGGGGGAAGCTTCCAGGGCAGACACAGGCAGGTACCGTCTGCAAGATGTTTCCCGCTCCTTCCTTATGTTCTACAGAACTGAATCCATCTCTAGCAAGTGGCCTCTCTTACCTTGTACTCCTGGACGGGCTTCTCGATGGGGACCACAGTGTGGGCTTGGTGCTCCTTGGATTTATAACATACCAGACAGATGGGAACACGGTCATCTTGGCAGAAGAGTTTCAAAGGCTCCTTGTGTTTTTCACACCCCGGCTCTGCCCTCAGTGCTTTGCTGAACTGCCTGGCCCAATACAACATATTCCTCAGCTTCCTGTTGGGCTTCAGACTCCCCTGGGGCCAGATTTCTCTGCACTGGGGGCAGGAGAAGTTTGCCAACGATTCTCCCCAGCTTTGGGTGATGCAGGCTCAGCAGAAATTGTGCCCACAGTCTAGAATCACTGGGTCTTCAAAGTAATTCAAACAGATGGAACAAATTGTCTCCTTCTGCAGAACTCTGACAGGATTGGAACCAGCCGCCGCCACAGCTATGACGACGGAAGTAACAAACTTAGTTTCACTTTCCTATTCTCAGGCATGGGCTGCCACTCAAGGCTGAACCACAGCTGGGCGCTCCGCTTTCAGGGAGTTGTGTGACAGTTACTGGGAGGGGAGAACTCAAGCGAGCAGGGAGCTGGGCTGCTGCAGATCTCTGCCCAGGATGCTGCTCAAACAGACCAGCTAGAAAACATGCTGCTAAAAATGAAAGAAATGTTCAAATTTCAAATGTACTGAATTCGGGGCTGCAGGATTATATTTAACTCTCAAAATGGGGTCACCCAGGCACAAAGCTTGAGAGCGATGCCTGAAGTTAGGGCCCCAGGTGAAATGGGGGCGCGGACCCCCTGGCCACGCAGGAATGTCTGTCGGACACACATTGATTCACCCAGTAGGAAAAGGGAAATGTCACCGTGTCTAATTTTCAATGCTCAGTCAAACAAAACCTCCCCTTCAGGGGTTGCGGGTTCCTGCGTTTCAGTCCATGCGTTCGGCTTGTTACTTGTAGTTTATTCATGAGCGCCATGTGCCGGGACACCCCGCACCCTTGCTGAATCGCTGCAAGCCAAGGGGGTGGCTGTATTAGGGATGGGTGAGGCTGATGCATCAGGCCCATGAGCCTTGGGGTAGGGAGTGCTCCCTGGTGCAGCTGTGTGACCAGCTGCTGGGAGGGGGACATGTAGGGTGGTCATATCTCCCCTTTAAAAGAGGGCGCTTACGGAAAATACATGGTGCAGGGCTGCATTGGTTCCAGTGCGGCCCTGCACCATGTATTTTTCATAAGTGTCCTCTTTTAAAGGGGAGGTATGGGCACCCTAGGGAAAAGGGGGGCCCATTCCATCATCTGTCCCAGGGTCCATTCCAACCTAGCTCCCCTTCTGCTGCAGTCTCATATCCTTACTCCATCCTCCCCCAACTCTGTCCCCACTGTCTCCAGGGTCAGCCCTCCCCCCTCCCACTCCATCTCCCCCACGCCCAGATCAGCCCTCCTCTCCACTCAAATCAAAACTCTGTGCCCATAAGGGCCAACAAGTGCAGGGGGAGGGGAGATGCTGGGAGCGCCCCAGCAAAGGAACGAATGGAGGAGAGTGCAGGGCTGGATTCAGGGTGTTGGGGGCCCCTCCTGAATTGCCACGGGCTCTCCCCGCCGGCGGCCCAGGAGACAAGCGAGCAGGAACAGCAAACAGGGAAGTTTGCCTAGGAGTGCTGCTGTGAGAGGGGGAGCGCGCAGAGGACCCAAGGAAGGTAGGTGAAGGGTTTGTCTGGGAGAGGGGTCTGTTTGTTTGAGGACAGGCTGTGTGCTCAGAGGGGTTGTTTCTGGGCGGGGTGATCAGGAAGCAGAGTGTTTGACTGCCTGATTGTCCTAGTGTGTGTGGAGGCTGCTGTGAATCAGGCTTGATTAGGGTGAGGAGCTAGACTCTACTAACTCAGGGGCCAAACCACCAGAGTATATAAGAGCAGACAGGCAATGGCTCAGGAGACAAGCGAACAGGAACAGCAAACAGGGAAGTTTGCCTAGGAGTTTGCTGTAGGAGGGTGATGTGGAGGGAACACCCTAGACAGGAGAGCGACTGTATTCACATATACACCTACGCTTAGCTCCCGTCCCTTGTAGTTAAATACATAGCTAGGGTTAAGCCTAACATCTCACTAAAGAAGATGCAGACAGCAGACCAGCAGAGGGATGGTGTTATCCAGTCTTTTGCACCGAGTGCCACATGTATGATTATCTTCCTTTTGGGGAGAGGTCGTATGTGTGCACCCGGTGCAAAAAGCTCCTAGCTCTCAGAGAACATGTACAATCTCTGGTGGCTAGAGTGCAGTGGCGGCTGGTGGGTTTTGAGGTTGGTGGGTCACTAAGGCCGGCTGGGCTGCTGTTGGTGAAGCCAGCGGTGGGCTGGTGAAAACAGGGGCGAAGCCTACCCAAGGGGTGGAGCCAGGGCAACAGTAGGCGGAGCCAATGCGTGCCCAAACAAATAGGGCCCTATTATCATGCACAGTGTGCTATCGAACATGAATAGGAGATAACCAGTGGTGGCTTCCCCCGCAGGACATTTGGGGCACTGCCCCCCACAGCACCGCGGGGGCCGCTGCCGCTGCTCAAAATTGTTAAAACAAAAACCAAAAAAACTTTGCTGCTTATGACAGCTACAGCAGCCTCTGAGCTGCTGTAGAGGCTGCTGTAGCTGTCACTTTTGTTCTTCTCCCTTCGGGGACCCACTCCGCTGGGAGACGGAGTGGGTCCCCGAAGGGACAAAAGGGCTGAGCTGCTCAGCCACCCAAACAGCGTTTTCCTATGGAAAATGCGATTTGGGCGGCTGAGCTCCTCCATCCACAGCACGTATGGGATGTGCTGTGGAGGGAGGGGCTAGTCTTTCCATTGCCCTCAAAAGGCACAATGGAAGATCTTGCCAGGGCGGTCGCGCTAACAGTCCTGGCGAGATAGTTTGGTCAGGGGACTGAGGCAGGGAGCAGCGTGCATGTGCACTCCTCCCTGCCTCAGCCGCACATGCAGCCTGGAGACACACTGTCCGGAGAGCTCACAGCTCTCTGAGCAGCACGTCTTCCAGCTGCCACTTCCCTGCGCTTCCCGCTGCCATTACTGCTCCCTCCCCCCATCCGCCGCTCAGAGCGGGGGGGGGAGCGGCAAGGCAGCAATGTGGTTTTAATTTGTTTATTTAAATTGCCCGTGCATCCTGGCTCTGCGGAAACACGTGGGCAATTTTTTTAAAAACTAAACTCCCTCCCCCCCCGCCTGCAGCCGGGGACCGCCACCGCTGGAACTCCAGGAGCAGCCAGGTAAGAGTACTGATCCTTCCCTCCCCCACCCTGTACCCGACCTTCCCCCCCCACCTCCTCTGATCCTCCCCCCATCCTGCACCC
>QEPC01002545.1:184356-207056 GCA_003113815.1 Sphenodon punctatus | reverse complement strand
TAAGTAAGAAATCTGATAATCTGGATAGCAATATTTTCCTTCAATCGCTGGCAATATCCGTAACTCCCTCAGAGTTTCATAATAGGGGCAATAAGTAACACATGGGCAAGTGATTCTACCTCTTCTAAGTGACACGTGCATAGTCTCTCATGGTATCTTTCCCCTTGATATCATCCACTCATAACCACAGAATCGAATAGCTGGAAACGGGCCAGTGTTAGCTTTTGCTGTAATTTAAATTCCTGAAGTTACGTCAAACAAGGTTCCAAGGAGAAAGTTATCTTATTCTCAACATTCCACGGGGCCACTCTAGTTAACCTAAGAGCAGATCATTCATCCTGCATTACTACATCAAAAACTCTCTAATTTATAGCCGTTAAAGACCTATACAGCTGTTGCGTTTCTATAGAGAACCCTGCTCGAATCAAATCCCTGACTACTCCCGCCCACCACCGATACCTTCTGCTCCCAGTATGGTACCGCTGTTCAAGCCAGCACTTGTATGGGAGCCTAAATGGCTCCATCCTAGAGATCGTATCCCAATAGGAAATTGCTCTCACCATTATTAGCACAGCTATAGGAAAGAGACCTGTTTCGGTGCGGAGCATAATGAGCAGAGTAGACAAGGGTGGTTGTTTGTGGACAGTGACCAATGGTCACGTCCCTTGAATAAATTTGAAATTTGAGTAGACATGGGGTTCCCAAAATTCTTCTTATAAATTTACTTTGCACAGCTTCCATACTTCGACAGAAGCAGGAATAACCATCCTCTGTTCCATAAAGAAGTTGTACTAGTCCTTTACCTTTATATACTTCTATAGCTTGGGCCACAGTAATTATTTTAGAAGCCCTATACAATTTAACAATTCCGGCAACCGAACTTGATGCCTTATTTATTAGATGGCATCTATGTGCTGTCCAAGATAGGGAGGCAGAAAATGTCATCCCTGGATATACATAACTAGAGACTTGGGCTAAACAATGTTCTCCTATGGTCCACTTACACTGTCGTTGCTTCTTACCGAAGCAGATAACTTGGGATTTATCTGAATTTACCCTGAGATCATTCTCTATACAATAGATATTTAAACAATTCAAGCATTGTTGGAGACCTAGTTTAGTTTGAGAAAACACTATGTCATCTGCGTATAAAAGGCCTGTATTCATTGTCCTTGGGGTGAAGGTGGGACTCACACGTAGTTCCTTTGGAAAGAGGTAGTCAGTGTTTTCTACAACACAGTCCTTCAGGCCGTGGCCCCACAAACACTGAGGTGCAGGTGGTCCTAATGCTCTGCTTGCATAAATGTTTGTAGGATTTGGATTTATGCGAGGCCTGTAAGTGTTGCTTCCAGTCTGGAACACTTATAAGGTTGGCCCTTCTTGAAAAGCTCATCAAGAATAGGCTTCTTGACAAGATTTTCTCATCTCAAGATTCAAATTAAAATAGCTCCGGTATAAAGCTTAGCCCTCTCCGAGAGCTGGAACCCTTTTGATGTGTTCTTGTAGTCATTGTCTACTGCACCCCAGCTGAAAACCCAGCCCTATTGCCTCTGAGTATTTATTTATTTATTTATTTATTTATTTATAGTTGCATTTGTATGCCGCCCTCTCCTGTTACAAGCATCTCGGGGCGACTAACAACATTTAAAACTTATAATAAAATTCATTAAAAACAAAATTCCCAGAATTAAGCCCCCCGCAAAAAAATAAAACCCTAGCCCAACCCAGCCATCCCATCTCCCTCGGCAAAGTCCCAGCAAAACAGCCATGTCTTACCCTTTTTACAGAAAGAATGGGAGGGAGTGCCACAGCCGCCATGCAGCCAACAAGAATGCCTTCCTCATGGTTGACACCCGGGGGACCTCAAGAAGGGTGCCCCCATCCGACCGGAGAGGTCGATCCAAAATCCGGAGAGTGAGGTGGTCCAGGCTGTTTAGGGATTTAAAAGTTAACACCAACACCTTTAATTGGGCCCGGAGGACTATTGGCAGCCAGTACAGAGAACAGAGCACTGGAGTAATGTGGTCACGTCGGCCCGTCCCCTTCAGGAGGTGAGCACCGCATTCTGCACCAGCTGCAGTCTGCGAACCGTTACCAAGGGTAGCCCCACGTAGAGTGCGTTACAGTAGTCTAATCTCGAGGTAACAAAAGCATGGATGATTGTGGCCAGGTCTGAGTCCAAGACATATGGCCTAAGCCGACGTACCATGTGTAATTGGCAAAATGCACCCTTCGCCCCATCTGCCGCTTGGACATCCAGGCGGAACTGTGGATCAAGGAGCACCCCCAGGCTACAGACCTGGAATACCAGGGGAGGACAGACCCCATCAATGATGAGGGCCATCACTCCCCAGGCTTTCCCCACAATCCTCACCTCCGTCTTGCAAGGATTTAACTTACGTTAAATCCGTTTTGTTTTGATAAATACTAATGTGGGGCATGTAAGCAGGGGGTGCCTTTCCAAGTGGTGTCAATTATACCCCCACTGAAATTGTCCTCAAGAGAGTTCAAAAAGTTCGTCGTCTACTGGGCTCTTTCAGAATCTGCATTTAGAAATTTACTGGCATGCCATCAAAATCTTGTGTAACTTGGGTCTTGTATTGGGAAGGCTGCTCTTAAGCTGGTTCAAAACTGCAAGAGTACACAGATATTTGTTCCAGTAAACTAGCCCATTTGGGCTGGCTTTTGTTTAAGGGGCATAGGTGCAAACTGGTGCAAGTTCCCCTATTTCAGTGTGTGTGTGTGTGTGTGTGTGGCCCTTTTCACATGAGACACTCCCACCCATCTCCACGCTGCATGGAGTGTGTCTGTGGGAACGGCCCCACACCCACCGCTGGTGTATGCCATGGACGTACTTTCACTGCAGGTTTTCTTGCACAAGTTTAATATATATTTGCACATGCATTTGCTAGTATAAGAGCTGTGTGTAGATCTAACCAGAGAAGCTTGCATCACTGAGGTCATTAAAGAAAAGAATACATAAATTGGCTGCTCATATAGACCATGATGCAGAGACATATCTGCGGAGACTTACTGGACAGAGCATAACACTGTCTCACGATTTGCTAGCTAAGTAAACAAGCCCTGGATTCTTCTGAATGGCTTAGAAACCCTGGACTCTCTTCTGAGCCATCCTTTCTGACAGGCTTGTGGCTTTCTTTTACAAATCAGTTGTCTGCGGGTTTGTTGAGAATCTCCCAAGTGGCAAACTGTATAACATAAAAGATAAATGAAAAGGGTGTGGCTGCTTTATGAGCTACTTACTACCTACTTAAATCCTCCTCCTTTTCTCTTTCCAGTGGTTGAGCACAGAAGCAAGAATGTACATTTTTGAAACCTCCCAATGAAAGTATCAGCTGGATTCATTTTCTTAAAATTCTCTTTCAGTGGGATTAGATCTATTTTTTAACTGTCACCACCACCACTCCATTCCAGAGGACCCCTTGATAGATCCCCCAAATCGGAAGATTTGGGATGATCTGTCTCTGTTATCGGATAGTGATGGCAGCGAGATGGCTCCGGGGCGAACCGCTGCAGTTGTCACTCCTCAGGTTGGCAGGGAAGGCTGCTCACGCAAGCAGCCCTTAACCTGGGTGTGGGGGCTACCAGCACAAGTTCCTCAATACCCTGTGACAGCCCAAAGAACTGCCCCCACAGGACCGGTCTCCTGGGCCAATGCGGTACAGCAGACTGGGAAGACCTGCCACCAAACAGCTGATGGGAGGCATGATTGCTTCCTTTTCTTCCCCCCTCCCCCCAAGCTGTTTGGTGTGCGCAGCCAGCTGATGGGGGGTACACCTGAGGGAAAGCATCAACCGGCTGTGCAAAGTGACTGCCAGCTGGTGTTGCCGCAAAGCTGCCTACCTCTCACTCTGCAAGTAAGTGCGCCCCTTCCCCGTTCTCTAGTGCCTCCCAGCCAGCCCCGGGGCAGCAGCTGTGCCAGCTAGCTGTGACTTTGCATTGCCCCTCCCCTCTTTCCAGTACCCCCCAGCTGGGAGGCGCTGCAGAGGGGAGATGGGGTGCTCGGAATTGCAGAGTGACAGCTCTGCAGCAGCGGCCGAGCTGGCTGACTATGACTTTGCACAGCCGACTGGCGCTTCCCTCAGGAGCGTCCCCCATCAGCTGTTTGGTGGATGGGTGCACGCACTGGACAACTCATGGGGAGCCCAAGAGGAGCGCGCTCACCCCAGCCACTTACCAGCTGATCGGGGAGGTGCAGGAGCTCCAGCTCTCCCCATTCAGCTGTTCGGCGGGTGGGCGTGCACACTTAGAATTGCCACCTGTGGTTTTTTACCTGACACTCCCATAGGCCAAAATGGAAGTGTCAGGTAAAAAATGACTGAAGGTGGCAATCCTGAATGCTCCTCCAGCTCCCCCACCCCCAGCTGTTTAGCGTAGCCAGGTGGGTGTGCTCCTCCAGGTCCCCCCAATCATCTGTTCAACAGGGCTAGGTTCGCAAACTCCTAACAGACGTGAGCCGAGGCCCGCGTTGGCCTGGACTGGCCCGGGTGGTGGGCCTTTGCCCAGAATGGTCTCCCGAGATCTTTCCAAGAGCCCGTCCCATATTAGCTGATTACCCATCCCGGAGCAGTCATGGGCCAACACCCTTCATTCTCTATATTAGCAGCCGGTAGAGCAACAGATTGGATTTAAAACTGCATTGCTGATTTTTAGGGCCCTGATTGGTTTAGGCCCTGGCTATATTTGAGACCTGTTCCTGGAGCCTTGCACTGATGGGTATCTGTGCTCGGAAACCGCCTGCTGTTTGGGCATCACACCATTGTGTCTTAAATTATTCAGTGATTGGGCTTTTGCTGTGTCAGTTTGGCAATCGCTCCCTCCAGGAGTCCGTATTAGTTCCTCCATCCTCACTTTTAAAAAGCACCTGAAGACTTATTTATTTTTCTGGGTGCAAGCAAGGGTGGAAGGGTTGTCGCTGCTGCTGGGGTTGTGGTATTGGGGGGTTGGGCTTGGCTTCCTCCCCTGGGGCTCTCTTCCCCTCCCCTCCCGTCTCCCACTCCACTTCTGCGCTCCAGTAGAGAAAGCTATCTGCTTCCTGTAGGCGACTAACTGTTTGGCAGCGAGAGGTTGGGGTTGGGTCTTGCTTTTTATTTTATTTTTTGGTCTTTTGATGGTTTTTGTAGGGGTGTGGAATTCTGTCTTTAATTGGTTTTAAAGGCTATTGTGGGGTGTGAGGGGGGGATGGCAAGTCGGGGAGAGGGAGTGTTCTAGCCCCCCTGTGTACAGGTGTGGGTGATGTGGGTGGGAGGGAGTGCTTTGGCTTCCTTGGGAGGGGGGTAAAAGCACAGGGAAAGTGGGTGGGATGGGGGGTTATGGGCTACCCTCCAGTGCAGGGGAGGTAGGAGGGATGGTGGCGGAGATGCCCCGTAGTGGGGTGGGGGGCAGGGGAAATAGAGAGGGGGTTAGGACGGGTGTCCATTCCACCATCCTGCTGGAGGGGCTTCGGGGGGTGGGGGCTGGGCTAGGATTGGGCACCCATTAGGGGGAAGGCCACGGCAATAGGGGTCATCATGGGGCAGGGGAAGTATGGTCATCGAGGGTGCATTGCCATCGTGAGGAGAGATGCTTGGTACCTGTTCCTCTTCTGGCTCCCCCACAGTCAAGTAAAAAGGTGTTTGAGATTCTAGGGGGCTCTGACCTGGAGTTGGTGCTGTTAAATATGAAGTCGGTAGCCAGGAAATCGTCTGTCATCTGATGATCCCGAATTTGTCCGCTGACCTAGTTTCTATTACAGAGACCTACCTGGACAAGGAGCCAGGGATGATTCTGGCCAACCTTGTTCCAGCTGGGTGTCTGGTCTCTGGGTTGGATTATGTGGTGCAGAGCAGGAATTCATGGCCTCCATGGCAACTATTGGCCTGTCCCAAGTAGTATTTGGCCCGACACATGAGAGGGGACATACTCTGGACTTGACATTTTGCACTGACCTTGAGGCAGGGGGTCCTATGATTGGGGTGTTTTATGTTCACCCTTTTCAAGGTCGAATCGTTACCTCCTGCAAGCCCTCATCTTGGCATGCCTATGCCCCTGGCAGGGCGCAGGACCTATTAGGATGGTCTGCCCCTGGAGATTTATGGAACCTATTGGCTTCCTGAATGCTCTGGGGGAGATGACCATGGACCTTGATGGCTGTTCCATTAATGACCTCGTGGCCTTCTGGAATGGGCGGTTGACTTAAGGCCGTCAATTGGGTATCTCCCAGGTGTCTGCTCCCAGCGTTCTGGCATCNCCCCCCAGCTTTTGGGTGTGCACAACCAGTTGAGGGGGGGTGCACCTGAGGAAAAGCATCAACTGACGGTGCACAGTGACTGCCAGCTGGCTCTGCCACAAAGCCGCCTACCTCCCACTCTGCAATAAGTGCGCCCCTCCCCCTTCTCTAGTGCCTCCCAGCCAGAGAAGCCATTCAAAATGACAGACAGACAGCCCCGGGGCAGCAGCTGCACCAGCTAGCTGTCACTTTGCATGGCCCTTCTCTCCAGTAGCTCCCAGCTGGGAGGCGCTGCAGAGGGGAGATGGGGTGCTCAGAATTACAGAGTGACAGCCAGGCAGCTCTGCAGCAGCTGGCTGACTATGACTTTGCACAGCCGACTGGCGCTTCCCTCAGGAGCGTCCCCCATCAGCTGTTTGGTGGATGGGTGCGCGCACTGGACAACTCATGGGGAGCCCAAGAGTGTGCTCACCCCAGCCACTTATCAGCTGATCGGGGAGGTGCAGGAGCTCCATCTCTCCTCATTCAGCTGTTCGGTGGGTGGGTGTGCACACTTCGAATTGCCACCTGTGGTGGTTTTTTTAGCTGACACTCCCATAGGCCAAAATGGAAGTCAGGTAAAAAATGACTGAAGGTGGCAATCCTAAGAGTTCTCCTCCAGCCCCCCCACCCCCAACCGTTTAGCAGAGACGGGTGGGTGCGCTTCTCCAGGTCCCTCCAATCACCTGTTCAGTGTAGCCATGTGGGTGCGTTTCTCCAGGTCCCCCCAATCATCTGTTCGACAGGACTGGGTGAACAAGCTCCTAACAGACGTGTGCCCAGGCCCACATTGGCCTGGACTGGCCCGGGTGGTGGACCTTTGCCTGGAATGGCCCTTGTCAAGGTCGAATCGTTACCTCCTGAAAACCCTCATCCTGGCATGCCTATGCCCCTGGCAGGGTGTGGGACCTATTAGGATGGTCCGTCCCTGGAGACCAATGGAACCTATTGGCTTCCTGAGTGCTCTGGGGGAGATGACTGTGGACCTCGATGGCTGTTCCATTAATGACCTCGTGGCCTTCTGGTATGGGCAGTTGACCAAGGCTGTCGATTGGGTGTCTCCCAGGTGTCTGCTCCCACTGTTTTGGCATTACAGGTCCCCATGGTTTACAGAGGGTTTGGGGTGACTGAAGTTTATGGGGAGGTGGTTAGAGCGCTGGTGGCACCGTACTCGCGCTGAAGACAACCTATTTTGGCATAGATTATTTTTGAAAGATTATGCCATAGCTGTGCTGGCAGCAAAGAAGAGGTTCTTTGCTGCCATCATAGCATCTGCTAAGTCGTTTCCGGCGGAGCTTTTCTGGGTGGTGAGGGGTTTGGTCAGTCTGGCCTGTCTCCACCTGAAACTGGAGTTGCCCAGTGCCCGCTGTGATAAGTTTATGGCATATTTTCCAGATAAAATTGCTCACATTCAATACAGTTTTGACTCCACCCTTTTGGGGGCAGTGGCAGAGCCAGAGATTAGAAATGCCCTTTCTGGTCATAATTTGCGGGATCCGTTTCAATTGGTGACACCTGCTGATGCAGAGGATGTGCTGGAGTCTGTTAGGGCCACTACATGTGAATTAGATCCTTGCCCGTCCTGCGTAGTGAAAGTCAGTAGGGAGATATTTGGGCTGGTTCTGGTGGGTGTGATTAACACCACCCTTTGGGAGGACAGGGTGCTGGACTGCCTTGAGGCGGTGGTCTGGCCCTTGCTAAAGAAACATTGACTCACCAGCGAGTTACCAGTCTGTCTCTAACTACGGCGAACCATGAGGTATTGATGACTCACCTGCAGAACCTAGCTGGGGTGGATGGGACCATTTTACAGTGGTTCCAATCCTTCCTTGCTGACAGATTTAAGCGGATGATACTGGGGGACCATTCATCCCCCCAGGGGCCTTGTGTGAGGTCCCGCAGGGTTCTGTTCTGTCATCCCTCTTCTTCAATGTGTATATGCAGCCTCTGGTGGAGGTTGTGTGCAGGTTGGGGGTACGGTGTCATCAGTAGCTGATGACACCCAGTTGTATCTCTCCTTTTCATCTGACCCAGGCCCTGCAGTCTCCGTGCTTTCCCAGTGTTTGGTGACTGTGGGGAATTGGATGAGGTCAAGCAAATTGAAACTTAATCCTGATAAGACAGAGGTAATGTTTGTTGGCGGGGTTGGGGATCTGAGGCGGGGGGACGGGCACCCGTCATTGACAGGATTTGTCCCTCATTGGCCTCCCAAGCACGGAGCCTGAGGCCAGGTGTTGACTCTGGCAAGAAGCACTTTCCACCAATTGCATTTGGTGAGAAGGCTCTGCCTGTATATTTCTAATTCCGACCTTGTCACTGTCATCCATTTGTCACCTTGAGACTGGACTACTGCAATGCAGTCTACGTGGGGCTGCCTGTGGTGACAGTCCGGAGACTGCAGCTAGTCCAGAATGCAGCAGCTCACCTGCCTAAGCTTCCAAAGGTTGATGACCCAGTAAGGTGGGATTATTCCCTTTTGGCAGCCCTAAGGCAATCTTGCTCTTTGAGGGATGTTAGAAATGGGAAAGATTCCCCTTTGGGAGGAATTATACGCAATTTGCCTACTGATGGAACAGGCGGACAAGATATTGTGGGGAAAAAACAGAGAAAGGAAGGGAGGCTCAGCCCCGTTAAGGTACAAACTTCTCCCTTTTGGGGAGATACGTTGAGATCTCAATGTGAGTTGATCTCAAGGACTGTTGCTCTCTTATTCAGCAGTATCTCTGAAATGGGAGACTCACTTCTTTGGGTGAAGGAGCAACTAAGAGAAGTTTCAGTCAATCTGGCAATCCTGCTGCCAAGAGGGGAAGCTGAAAGTAACAGTTCTACTAGGGGCGGGACCCGGTCCCATTACCGGTACACCGGATTTTACCGGTTACCGGTTTCACAAAACCGGATTCCCGGATTAAATCCGGTATACCGGTACCGGATTTATTGCATTGGTTTCAATGGGGCGCTGTGTCCCCATTGAAACCAATGCAATAAATTAAAATTAATTCCCTCCCCCTCCCAGGCTGCGCGGGTGGAAGGGGGGACACCCCCCACCCACCCTGCCCAGCCTGGCTTTTTGTTGTAAAAGATAGAACAGCAACAGAGTGAGACCCCGAGGCGAGCCCCCCCCCCAGCACCAGCGGCCGCGGCGTCCCCGCAGCCGCAGGTAAGTATGACCCGATCCCTGGGGGGGGTGGGGGTGTTTAACACCCCCACCCCCCCCAGGGATCACCCCTACAGCGCGCTTGCCGCTTACCTTGGGGAGCTCCGGCGGCGGCGGGCGGCCCGGCGGCTTCAGCGCCGGCTGTGGCTGCCGGCGTCAGGACGCTGTAGGCCTTCCGGTGCACTTCCGGGTTTCACCGGAAGGCCTAGAACGTCCTGAAGCCGGCAGCCACAGCCGGCGCTGAAGCCGCCGGGCCGCCCGCCGCCGCCGGAGCTCCCCAAGGTAAGCGGCAAGCGCGCTGTAGGGGTGATCCCTGGGGGGGGTGGGGGTGTTAAACACCCCCACCCCCCCAGGGATCGGGTCATACTTACCTGCGGCTGCGGGGACGCCGCGGCCGCTGGTGCTGGGGGGGGGGCTCGCCTCGGGGTCTCACTCTGTTGCTGTTCTATCTTTTACAACAAAAAGCCAGGCTGGGCAGGGTGGGTGGGGGGTGTCCCCCCTTCCACCCGCACAGCCTGGACTCGGGGAGGGTTTTTTTTTTTAAAAACTGTTTGGCTGGGGCTTTAAATTTTTTTACATTGCAGCCATTTAAAAATGGCTGCAATATAAAAAAACCGGCACACTGAAATCCGGTACCGGGGCCGGATTACCGGGCCGAATCTGATAATGCCGGTACGCCCGATACCGGCATTATCGGATACCGGATTCTACCGGTTTCCCACCCCTAAGTTCTACTTTTTCAGAGAGGACTAAGGCCCCTATATATGAGGGGCCTCCTCGGTACTCCTAGGACAGGAATAGAGCTCTGGCCGGGGAATTTACCGGCAAACGATCAAGGCAGATCCGCTCAATAATAGAAAATGCCATTTGGATTAAAGTGAGACCACTCAACAGTGGGGTTATCCCCAATTGGGGAAACCCTGCTATTGCTGCTACTAATCTATCAAGTTTATTGGGGGCGAAGGTGACAGACTCTGAGGTGCTAAAGGTAGAGTGCTTAAGAAGGGGAACAAGTTGGGCCTGTGCCAGACTGTTTTTTTGCCTCCGATCGTTTAGTTAAGGGAATGTTTAGGAAAAGAAAGCAGTTAAAATTTAGAGGCATTTCAATAGATAGAGCTTCTGCGGATAGAGGTAGTCTAGCGAATCCCCGGCGAAGTAGGCCACCTATATCAAACAACTTGCCCCAGTCAGAGTGTGCTGCTTTAGGCACTGAACTTCGGGCTGGTTCTGCTTTATGTATGGCTGGCACCACAGACAAGTACATGGGAAAGTGTCAAGACCTACCTATGGAACGGGAGGTGGGTAGATCCTCCCCCGAAAGGATGGTGCTGGACAATCAGGTGGCTGCTGATCTCTGCCGAGGGGTTCTTGACTCCCAAGAGAGGGAGGAGTCGATAATCCCCCCTTGGGGAAGCTTTGGAAACAATATGGTTCCCTCTGATCCTTCGAAGATGGAGGTTGAGATGGGAAATTGCAAGGGTTTATACCCTGTGGTGGATATTATTAAAGTTTTTCTGCAAGAAAACTCAGGAGGGGTTGGTACACTTCCTTCCCTGGCTCCCTTTGAAGGACTTTCAGTTTTGGACCAGGATATACTGGTGCAAAAGCTGGACTGTATTAGAAGTAACCTTACTTGCTCAACCCTTGAATATCAAGCTAAATCCCTGGAAGATCCTAAAGTCTACCAATCGGAACATAGGGTAGAAGTATTGACAGCAGCTCGCTACTTAGCAAAGGATGAATTGGGTGTTTCCTTATTTCCCCCTAAGGAAACACAGAGACTGACTCAGAAATGCGTACGGAGGATGCGAAGTTGCTGCCTTCCCAGCCAATGAAAGATATAGGAAAGAAATTGGAGAGTGCTTGTTTGATTCCTTCTGGTGATTTTTTCGGACAGTCCAGACACCCACGATCCAGTCCATAAAGAAATGACCCATCTAGGGAAGAAGGAGGTATCATCTAGTTTGATACAGGACCATTTATCTAGTTTGTCTCTGGCTTTCACAAGGCTAGGAAATGCACCAGGATGACAGGAGGGATATGTTGGGATGCATTTTGACCATTCTATTAGGCAACTACTGCATGCTGCCAACCCTACTGTAGATTCCCCCTTAGATGTGGAGCTGGAAGCAATAAAATATTGGGAACTTAGGATAGACAAATTAGCAGGGACTGATCCCATTACAGAAGAGGCGGTGAGTCAGATTAGATCTCCTATGATGAAAGTTGCATCTTGGAACATAGCAGGTGCTAAAACTAAATCTAGGAATCCAGATTGGTGCACTTTTTGAAGTGCTTTTTTCTGGTTTTCTTGCAAGAAACATGGATGCAAAAGGATGAGATATTACAAATTCCGGGGTTCCAGATTTATCCCTACCGGGTACCAGGAGGGCGGCTAAAGGTAGGACATCAGGGGGACTGGTCATTCTAATTGCGGACAGATATGAGGGTATTTTTCAAGAAATCCCACGCGATAGACAAGAGATACAGATTGGAAGATGGGAACCTATAAGAGGGAACCATTTTTTGCTCCTAAATATTTATATCCCACCCCATTCCTCTGTCTATTACAATCTAGACATATGGGGGTATTGGAGGGATTAATTGACCAGTTGAGTAATCAATCTCCACTGGCTCTCCCCATAATCGCAGGAGACTGGAATACGAGGATAGACATGGACTTAGTTCATGCTCAGGACCTCCTTCCTCAGAGCTTAGAGTTTTCAGCTGATAGGAGATCACGCGATACAATAAGGAATGATTTTGGAGTTCGTATGTTTGGGATTCTGCAATCTTGTGGCTTATTTCCCCTCAACGGCAGTGAGATTAGTGAGTCAGCAGGAGATTACACATTTATAAACGCCAGTGGGAGGAGCGTAGTGGACGATGTTCTTACCTCCGGGCGTTATCGGAGTAACTTTGTCGAGTTCCAGATAAAGATTAGACCAGAAAGCGACCACATGTTGTTATATGCTGAGATTAGTTTAAAAAACTCTGCCAGCAATGGTATCCGTCCAGATAAGAGGGGTAGAAAGATTAACTGTAGAAAGCGAGTTATATGGAATACCTCACAGGCAATTAAGACTTTGGAGTTATTATGGGACCAAGAACTGGTTAGAATTCGGGAAAATATTCTGCTCGCAGCAGAGGAAGATATAGACCAGATGATTAGCCAGTTCTTCTATGTTATTTCAGTGCTAGGAGATAAGGTTCTCTCGCGAGAGTATACAGTGGTATCAGCCCAGACTGGTAACTGGTTCGATAATGAATGCAGAGAAGCAAAGCATAGACTTGCTCGTGCTAAGACTGGGTGGCTGTAACTATATAAAGAGGTTTCTAGACAAGCATACCTAGAGGAAAGGCGCAAGTACAAAACCCTAGTTAAAAAGAAAAAACTGCATTCCTTAAATTTGCTATGGGCAAGACTCATTTTTGCTGCAAATATGAAGGACTCCAGGCAGTTTTGGAAGCTGATTAACCAGGAACTGGTTGGTAAAACAAGCAACCCCGTATCTACAGTGGATGAGACTAAATGGGTAACTTTCTATACGGAGCTGTATCATTAGGCGATGGGGATGAGGGGGTGGAAATTTCAGCATGCTCAGTTAGACCCCATCCATCTAGTGAGGGGATATTTAATCCTAGAGTAGATATAGAGGACGTGACTGTAATAATTAATGCACTGAGACCTAACAAAGCTCCAGCTGGTGACTGGATCATGGGAGAAGTTATAAAAGCTAGTGTAGAGTGGTGGTCTCCATTGTTAGCAAACCTTTTTACACAGGTTAATAAAACCAAACGAGTCCCCCACAATTGGGGAGAAAGTATTATTATCCTGCTTTTCAAAAAGGGCGACCCAAGGGACCCAAGTTGCTACCGCACGATTAGCTTGCTTCCCGTAATTGGGAAAATTTATGCTAAAGTCCTATTGAAACATCTTGAAAATTGGGCGTTTAACAACAACCTAATTCCAGAGGAGCAATTTGGATTCCGTAAGGACTGTTCCACAATAGATAACTTTAATATTGTCGCATATTAGAGAAGTATGTCCGGATAAGGGAGTGGTGTTTGTATTTAGCATTTATACATATAAAAAAGGCCTTTGACTCCGTACCAAGAGGAAAGCTCTGGAGTAGGCCTGAAACTGCATACCGCTGCGGGAGCTCTTTCCGACGGTAACTGCTCTTCCAAAATGACTGGCACGGCCCGATAACCACCATCGTACCGATACTTTCACCACGATATTCCGATACTATTGCCGCTATATACCGAACAGGCTTTTTCCACATTTGGATTCGCGAAAGAGGCGGGGCTTGAAGTCGATTGTATATTCCAGTATTTTACTTTCTACCGACACTTTGCGCTATTCACATTATCGCTAGTGGCTTTGCGACTGATATTTTCTGATAATTTCCTTTCTGCCAGCACATCGCTGAATTCCGAATTAGTGGAATAGCACGCCATGAACTATCAGTAGTGGCTTTGCTGCAGCTGCCCCCACCCCATGTCCATCCTCCTAGTCCTGGAAGGCATGGCTTATTGGTTGCTCATGGAGGCTCCTCCTCAAGGTCAGGAGGCGGAGACAGCAGCAGGGAGTCTTGTGTCAGCCCCTCCCTCATTTTCATTTGGCATTTATATAGCAACCACCACCACGAGGTTCCCCCCCTCTTGATCCTCTTCCTCAGTCATCGATCTACTGGACACACATGAGATACACTGTTGTGTGTATGTAAGTATCATTGTACAGCCTGCTTACAGGCAGGCAGCTAGCCTGTTTGCTGCCACTGTCTCCTACTCTCCTTTCTTAGTGTCGAAAAATCCACGCTGGGGCATTATCGATGATGCAACTAGGGTTACCGACTGTACAGGCATGTTGTATTGGAAATCCAGATACCGGAATGCCCAGCAAGGGGACTAGTGTGAAATGCATCCCTCCCCCCCCCAGTCATTTACAATGTAATTCTTGAATGTTACAATGTGCTGACTGAGCCCCATGCGGTGTGTGGTAAAACACGAAATGAATGTTAATTATATCGCTGCTCATTTGTGCATGGTGGTGGAGGGGCTCCAGGGGTGGTGTCTGTTAAAATGGAAGCGCACAGCACGCACAGCCCCAGGGGCAGGGGGGAGGGGCTGTTTCCCCCCCCCGCAGCTTCCCTGCACCACAAGGGGAATCGGGATCCAGTCTCTTCTCTTATCTTCACCTACTTTAAAATTCCGGAATTAAATTGTCAATATTACACATACAAAGGCACAGCTTTGCAAGTGTAAACTGCGTGTGTGTGTGTGTGCACGTGCGTGCAGCTGACGTGTCAAGCCCCTAAAGCCGTGTGTGTGGGTCACTGGGTGAATATGTGGTTCACTCGTCGTGGGCGTGCCAATCCACGCGCACCCCTCCTCTCTCTGGCTGCACATTTTGTGTTTTTCACCCGCTGCGCTGTCCCCTGCACGGAATTTAAATTCATGAATTTAATTGTCTAAATGTTGGGTTGGATGGATGCGCTGAGTCCACAAGTCCTGGCAAGGATCCGCTGGTCTGATTCTGCTCTGCCCCAACCCCCCCAAGCTTCTCTGTCAGACATGCAGCCCGAGAAGGCAGCAAAGCCATGCCAGGGCGGTGAAGTGCCGGGGGGAACCTACCCGGCCCCTCCCGCACTTGACCTCACTGTACTGCTGCACGGAAACTGAATTTTTTTGTTAAAAAACCCACAAAAACACCGTCCGTCCCAGTGCCTTGCAACAGAAGGCTGCTGCTTTGTCAGTCTTTGACAGCACTCACATATATAAAGAGCCAAGTGTCTTTGATTGGTGACCAGCTTGAAGCTGATGGACACAGTAATGGGGCTTCTTTCTGCCGAACCTTGCTGCGCTTCATTGGAGAAAGCCCACAGTTCAGCAAGATGGCTGGCCAGCCACTGTACCGTAGGGCCACAGCACTTGACCCCAGATTTAAGAAGGCAACACAGGTTCTCGGTGGTGAAGGTGCAGCAGCTGCAGCACGCCTTGACATTGCATCGCCGCTGGTGGTGCGTACTGGGAATGATACTGTTAGTAGTGACTCTGAAACTTAAGTAGAAGAACCGGATGATGTTAATAACTGTAGTCAAGAAACACCGCAAGCCCATTCCGTTTGGTCTGTGTTTGAACAACTCGGCATAATAGAACCGTCATCTGCGTGTACACCAACTAATAGAAGAAAAAAGGAAAGCATGCAACGGCCAACCACAATGGCAGCAGCAAAGGAATTGTATGATCAGTACCTGATGTCTGTAGGGGTTCTTGGCATGAACAATGATCCTCCGTTGTTTTGGAATGAAAAGCAAGAAGCTTGGCCAGCATTCTATGATCTCTCAATATCCCATCTTGGCTGTCCCCCGAGCAGTGTCCCATCGGATAGGCTGTTCATTTGCGCTGGTGCAATTGTGGGCAGCAAACGAACATGCCTATCAAGTACTAACCTTGAGAGGCTAGCATTTATTCATATGAACAGGTCTTTCCTCCCACCAATTACAAAGGAATTTATGAAAGCAACAGATGAAGAAATTTTGGAAATCAGCAAAGCAGCTGCTGTGCTACAAAGTCGGGGTTGCGATCTCGATGATGTCTGCGAGGGTGTTGAGTATTAATTTACTGTTAAAAAGAGAGGTATAGACAGTATTGACATTTCTATGTTATGCATAATGATTAATATTTGTCTTTCTCTGCCCAAACTGGCTGATATACTGATATACTGAGGTGGTTTGTTTTGCATTGCTACTCATTGTGTAAAGCAACGTTGTGTAGGGTAGCCATGCCAAGTTGCATGCCAACCATCATAGGAGTCGGACTACGGGCCACTGCTTAGGGTGTTCTAAGCAGGACCGAGAGTGGTGGTATTCCCCCAACACAGAACCCTCTTTGGTGCTCATAGGTTTTAGGGTTGGGTGGGGCATTGCCTCTGCGTGTGGGTGCCGGGGCGAGGAGGGTGTGATCTGCTTCCCTCCAGGTGGTGCGAGGGTGTTGCTCATGGGGGGGGGTGTTCCCTCCTGGGGGCAGCACCCTTATCCCCTACATAGGTGGTGGGTGCTGCTGATCTCTGAGGAGGAATATATTATTAAGTGGGGTGGTGGCCGATCCGAGTCAACACGCCCGCCACGCCTCCCCCCACTTAACAATAGCTTCCTCCCCTGGGTAGGGTGGCCACGTATGAGAAATACATGTTACAGGGCTGCACTTGGGCCAATGCCGCCCTGCAACAACCTTCATTTCTCAGAACATGTACTCTAAAATTTCCATATCTGGAGTGGCATCATAACCAGATCCCAGTGTCCGCACCCCTGCCTGCGTGGTGCGCTGCCTGGTGCTCTTGGTCGCCGCTTCAGTACCACCAAAGTAGCGGAACAGCGAGTTGCAAAGAGTTCATGACACTTAGGCAGCGTTCCGACATTTTCCGGAATGCCGGNTCCATATCTGGAGTGGCATCATAACCAGATCCCAGTGTCCGCACCCCTGCCTGCGTGGTGCGCTGCCTGGTGCTCTCCCTGGCTGTGTAAGTCATAAGACAAAAATATTCTTTCTCCAAGACTTCCATAGAGCAGAAAACTTGAACATCCATTATTCTTTTATGCTACGTAATAATGCAAGGTCACATGATGTGACGTCATGTGAAGAGTGTAATTACTCTCCCAAACCTTTTAAAGTATCTGTGCACTTACAAAACCATGTAAGTACTGCCGCTGTTGGTCGCCGCTTCAGTACCACCAAAGTAGCGGAACAGCGAGTTGCAAAGAGTTCATGACACTTAGGCAGCGTTCCGACATTTTCCGGAATGCCGGCGGAAGTAGCGACATGATGGCAAACCTAGACCGTGAGGCGAGGGAACTTCCGAAATGACGATATGGAATTGCGGGACAGTAAAAGGTGATGCCGCTTCAGCCCTACTCTGGAGGAAATTGTTGCTTCTGGGTATAGATGAGGAACTGCTGGCCTTGATGATCCGATTTACATACAGATAATCAGGCGCAAATTAGGTTGGGAGTGTACTATTCTACTCCATTCTCAATCTCTAGAGGGGTAAGGTAGGGCTGTGTTCTTGCCCCCCTGTTCAGCATTTTCCTGAGCGATCTTATTGATGTGTTGCTGACTGAGGGGTGCCACCTATCAAAAGTTAAGGATAGGGTGGTAATATCACTTTTGTACGCAGACCATATTGTTTTGCTTTCCCAGACTAGATGGGGTCTACAAAAACAACTCCGAAATTTACTGGAATATTGTAAGGAGAATGGGCTAATGGTAAATTCTAAAAAGTCCCATATTATGGTCCTGGGTAGGAGGGAGCGCAATCAGCGTTGGCTCATAGAAGGGAATGAGTTCCAACAGACTGATTCTTGTGTTTATTTGGGAATCACCTATTCTAGTAATTGTAAATGGGAAAGGCACAGGAAACCAGTAATGCTCAAGGCAACTGCGACTTATAAAGGAAGTCTCAGGCTTGCTGCAAGATCCCCAGGAGTTCATACTTCTCTCATTCTGAAATTATATAGGGCCAAAGTCCAACAATTAATGACCTATGGTACTGAAGTAATTCCAATGGAAGGATTGGAGGCCATTCAGGTCATTCAAAACCAGTTCCTTCGTGGCCTATTGGGTGTTCCGCAGAGTGTTCCAGGAGCGGTCGTAAGGGCAGAGACAGACACGATGCAAATGGCTTGTATCGGAAGGCAGATTTGCCTCAGATACTGGTCTAAGCTATGTGCCCAGAGTAGCACCAGCTTGACAGCCCTTTGTCTGAGGGAGAAGTTAGAGTATGGAAGTCAGCTCTCCTATACATGGTTAGCTCAAGTTTCAGACTGTTTAAGGAATATAGGCTTAACTTTCTCCGCTGTATGGAGCCCGAATAGCATCCCGCAGAGGCAATTGATGGCCCTAGATATAGCAGATCAGGAGGATATGGCAGCAGTTGCCATATGGAAAGCCGCACCCTTTTATCCTCTTCTTAAAAGAGTACATAAGTTTGACGCGTATCTTGACAAGTTACAAGATAAGGCGTTATGTAGAGCATATATGCAATTACGCCTGCAATTGTTCAATTTGGCTGTGTTATCGGGCCGGTATAGTGGAATACCTTATCAGAACCAGACTTGTCCTTGCTTGGAAGGTGAGGTTGAGGATTTGTTACACGTCCTCTTTCATTGCCCCCTGTATGAGATGATAAGACATTTATGATTGGATCCGCTAGATAAGGGAAAGGAATACGTTCGAATAACCAGTAGAGTTGCATATTTATTGGATATGAGGGACAAGTCTGTTATGAGCTCTGTTGCCTCTTTTGGCTTCTTGGCAGCAAAGATAAGAGGAGGAATAAGTCCATGATCCCTCCATGGGGGTAATAATTTTGTGCTGTAGTGTGGTGTAATATATTTAATATCTAAAGCGGAGTACAACAGGAAATATTTTCTATTTTGGTTTTTGCTTTGTATTGTATTGTGGTTATTTCTTGTTTTTGTATTTGTTTTATGTGATTTCTGTGGCCATGGCGGAAGCTAGTGCCGGAATAAAATTATCTATCTAGTGCAGAATGCAGCAGCTCGCCTGCCTGTGGGGACGGGTTGCCATGAGCATATTACACCAGTGCTCCCTGCTCTGCACTGGCTGCCTATAGTCTTCCGGACTCGTTCAAGGTGTTAGTATTAACCTATAAAGCTCCACATGGTCTGTGCCTTACTTACTTGTGGGATTGTCTCACTCCTTGGGCACAGGTGGCTCCTGCAATTGTCGGGGGACGCCCTTCGGAAGGTCCCGCAATGTTGGCAGGTGGCAACAGAAAGGAGGGCATTTTTGGCGGTAGCTCCAACACTGGAACTCGCTCCTGGTGGGTGTCCATCTCAGCCTGGATCTTCTCACCTTCTGGCGGCCGTGTAAGCCCTGGCTGTTCTGCCAGGCGTTTGGTGGAGGGGATGAGTAAGGGGGTTGGAGGGAGAGGTTCTGGTTAGTTTGTTTATATGTTATGGTATGGTTATTCTGCTTCTTCATTGTGTTTTAATTGAGTATTTTTAGATTTTATTGTATTGCTTATTTTGTGAGCCATTTCCGCATAATGTTGTCTGTCCTTCCTCTTTCCCTTTCCCTTTTAATTGTTTTGAATTGATTTTGATATTATTTTATATTATCATATGACATGTTATGACTGTACATAGTCCAAGTACCATTTAAAGGCAGGGGAGTGCTATAAAAATAAAGATTATTATTATTATATTCATGAATATGGAATCACAAATTTATTTCAATCTTCCTGTTCTCCTGCCCTATTGCAGAGAAAAGAAGAGACTCAAGAAGCGACAGGAACTCCAGCGGCTGCAGCCCCAGCTTTGTTCCCAGACATGGATGAGGAAGCAGAGTGTGCCATCTGCCAGGAGTATCTGAACGATCCGGTGAGCGTGGATTGTGGGCACAGCTTCTGCCGAGCCTGCATCATCAAGGTCTGCGACACCTGGTCAAAGCACAGGCCCCTGGAATGTCCCCTCTGCAAAGCACGGATTCGGGAAAGCAACCTCCGGACCAACTGGCAGCTGAGAAACATTGTGGAGAAAATTAAAGCGGGTGGGGTAAGTCTCGGAGGAAAGATACTGTGCGTGAGACACGGGAAAGCCCCTGGATCTGTTCTGAGAGGAGGATGGGGGGGAAACGTGTGGATTGCGAGAGATCCCCAGAGCGTGCTGTGCCGCTCATTGAAAACGCTGCCCAGAAAAAGAGCTAAAACTAATATTCCTGATCCTGTTGTGCTGCCTCCGCTGTGGCTTGGCTGCCTCACAGCCCCTCCCCAGCTCTCCCTAGGTGCTACATCAGCTGCAGTGAGGCCCCGCTCTGGACAGCTCCTGCTATGACAGCGGCAGCTTCCTCCATGACAAATGATGAGCCTTAACCATGACTTGATTGTAGTAGTAAACAGTCACATTCCCAAAGTTAACAAAGTAACTGAAATACTGAATAATGGGGAAAAAAGTAACATTCAAGCACTCCAGGCCTCACCCGAGTCTCTTATGTCAGCCTCACAGAATGTAATGGGTGCCCATTATTTTGGAACAATCAGCTCCAGAAAAACTAGTGAACTTGTGGTGTTTTCAGACTGCGTTGTGACAAGACAAACCCGGGTGAAGTAAAGTGTATTAGCCGAGCTAGCTTAGAATAAACCAGGGCTGCGAATCCACAGTTAGAAACTAACTGGTTCAACGTCTCCAGAAAACACCCCAAGCCAGCAGGTTTCCCTGGAGGTTAAGTTGTGGGTTTCTCTTCCAGATGAGGAAATCTCCAATTCCAGCCGGGAAACACATTACTGGAAGGGATCTTCAAGGGAAGGACAGTGCTTGCTCTGGATCAGACACAAGGTTGGTAATTGCAGGAGCACTGAACAATAGGAGACGGCTAACACAAAAGTAAAACAGGAGCGGGGAACCTGTATTGCTCCATGGACTGGGGCTGAGGACAGGGTGGGGGTGCAACTCACCAAGACAATCCAGGGTCGCAGGCAGGCTGGTGGGGGGGAGGATGGGATGTGCTGGGTTCGTGACCCCAGGACATCTGTCTACTGGAGCAGGGAAGCAGGGCCCAATGGACCCACCCAAGTGCTCGGTGGATGGATGAGCCCTGCCCCGCCCACCTGCAGAGTGCTCTAGCTCTAGCTGGCATGATGTCACCATGCCCCACCCCCTTGCAGCCCTCCATGCTTCATGTCTCCACTCAGATAGGTTCCATTTCCCAGCCTCATGAACTCTGCATGCCCTCGTCTCGCTCCTGTGTCCCCAGCATCCTCACCCTGGTGGCCCCTGCATGCTCTGTGGCCCTGGAGTGCCCTACGCCCCACCCTGCTGATACCTCCCTGTCTGGTCGGCAGAGCTGAAACTCGATCTTGTTGTTTTCTCAATTGTCACTGAGAATCAAACGTCTTGATGGAGAATCAAGGGAAAAAACTAAAACTGGGAAACGCCGCAATCTTGATAGTTTCATGTCAAGATTTTTTTTCTCTTGTTTAAAAAACAGAAAAACAACTGTGACTGCGCAAAATGGCCACTGGGGCTGTTTTGCGCGTGCGTAGCCTTTTCCAAAATGACACCGGCAGCGTCACTGCCATTTTGGAAAAGGGCAGCCGTTCCGTGCATGTGCAGAGTGGTTGCTAGGGATGGGCAAACAGACTGCGGTTTGGGTTCGGCCATTCGATTCGTCCGCGTTCGGTTCATGTGTTCGGGTTCAGGCGGTTCGCCGAGTTCGGCCATTCGGTTCGGCCGTTCTGTTCGGGTTCGGATGAAAAAATAACACGAGAGCACGGGAAGCCGTAATTGCACTGGAAACCGGAAATTCGAGTGCGTGCGGAGCTGTGTGGCAAGTGAGTGTGTGTTTGACTCGGTGGCTGCTCGGTTCATGTGTTTTGGCTGTGATTGTGTTGGGTTTGGCAGTGCTGTGTGTTTGGGTGGTTGGTGTGTGTTATGGGTGACTGTTTTGGGTGTGTTTGTTTATAAAAAAAAAAATATGAAGAAGGCTGTAGTGCCGATCCCCCGGCTGGGGGACAACTTGCCGCTCGAGGAGGAGGCGGTAGCGGTCAAGGCCGCTGCCCCTACTACTATACCTCCCATGGCACTGGTGGCTTACTCCTCAGATGAGGAGGAAGGGGCGGGCTCTGGAGGTACTGCCACTCCTGCCATGGTTGTAAATTTATTTTTTATTTTTTACTTTTAGGACAAGAAAGGCTCTATCCGTTAGAGTGAGCTCACTGCCATGCGGGTGGGTGGTGGGCATCAGTCAGGCACAAACAGTCGGCATCAGCGGGTGACAGCAGATGTCTGCCACAGAGAGGGAGGGTACTGTAGTGTGGGGGGGCTCTGGCATGAGCAGCACCCCCACCCAAACACGTGCCAGGCTAGCAAGAGTCTCCACTCTTCAGTTGCCATCTCATTCCCTACGCACCCCCAAATAAGGGCAGTCTCTTTCCTCCAGCCAGGGTCACATCTCCTGTCACCATCCCTAGCACCCCAAGTAGAGCAGGATTTGCACGTGCCAGCCAGGGGCTTTCTAGTTGCAATATTTATTTATTTATTTATTTATTTTATAAATTTCTACCCCGCCCCTCCTGCCATGCAGCTAGCATCCCCTAGCACCCCTGGGAGGGCAGGATTTGCACGTGCTTTATTGTTTTTTTTAGTTGCCATCCCTAGCACCCCAAGGAGGGAGGACTAGAGGCATCATCATAAATGCATGATATTTATTTGGTGTTCTTATGTGTTCCCATTTCAGAGAGGAATCGGATTC
>QEPC01002545.1:169954-184256 GCA_003113815.1 Sphenodon punctatus | reverse complement strand
TTCAAGGGCAGCCCCACGTGAAGTGCATTGCAGTAGTCTAGCCACAAGGTAGGGAAGGTGTGGATGACCCTGGCCAGGTCCCCATCTGATAGAAAGGGTCGCAGCCTTCTCACCAGGTGGAGTTGGTGAAAGGAACTCCTGGCCACTGCCGTGATCTGATGCTCCAGACGTAGCTCAGGAATCAGGAGCACTCGAAAGTTGTGAACCTGAGTAACCAGTTCAGGTGTGCAGCAGGGCCCCATGTCATTTTTGTTTTTTCCTTTGCATTTTCATTATTAATGATAATGATAATTTATAACAAAAATGTCATTTTTGTTATTTGTATCGATAACATTTTCAAACCAAGATTTTATTTTTGGTATCTGTACTGATTCTCGTGCGCAAACGAAGAGTTTACTTTTGGTATCATGATTGCATGAGAACTGGAAGTAGTTCGGTAGGCTGTGCTGTAGTGTGTGGCTGGCTGTGTGTGTGTGTCTAATAGGGGTGTGCAACAGGGCCCCCATGTCATTTTTGCTATCGTTATTAACGACAATGTCATTTTCGTTATCATTGTTGTTATTGGTATCAGTATCCTTTTCAAATGAAGATTTTATTTTTGGTATCGGTATCTATTCCTGTGCGCAAACGAAGATTTTTCTTTTGGTTTCGTTATCGATCCGCATGATCATGTGAGACCCGGAACAATACCAAAACCGGAAGTAGTTCGATAGGCTGTGGTGTGGTGTGGTGTGTGTGACTGGCTGTGTGTGACTGTGTTTTGGTGTGTGTGTGTGTGTGTAAGGCAAGAGATTGAAAAAGGTGAAGGTAGAGGAGGAAATGGTGGACGAGAAGGAGGCTGGACCATCTTGTCAGGTGGTGGCGGTGGGCCCCTCTTCTGAAGGAGGAGGGTAGTAATGGTGCCAGTGCCAGGTTTATAAAATTGATTTATTTATTGTTCCATAGAACTTTGTTGAGGGGTGGTAAAAGAATATCATCCTTTAGAGCAAGCTGGCAGGTGTGCGAGTGGGTGGGTTGGCAGTTGTCAGGCATAAGGAGCAGCAGCACCCCAAGACATTGCAGGGTCTCAACCTGCAGACCTCACCCCAGGTGGTGGTGTGGGTGAGAGATGGGGAAAGAGGCAAGGAGGCAGCAGCACCATCCATCCAGTTGGTGAGGGAGAATGGGTATTGGGCTGGGAGGAAGGACAGGAGGCATTGAATGATTGCTAGGGATGTGCAAACAGAACGGGGTTCAGATGTTCGGTCGTTCGGTTCGGGAACCAAGTTTAGGTTTGGTCAAACGTTCGGCAGAGTTCGGACCCGCTGTGAGGCTTGGGGCACTCCATGGACCCCCAGAGGTGCCCGGGGGTGGCATGGCAGGCTGTCAGAGACGAGCAGCAGAGACCGGGAAGGCTTGGCACTGCAGGCTGGCAAGCCTCCAGTTCTGCTCGCTCTATGCTGGCTGGGTTCTCCATTTCTAGTAGCCATCACAACAGGTGGTGCCAGCCAGGGTCTCAACTTGGCACCCAAAGGGCAGGATTTACACGTCTAGGGATGTGTGAACAGAATGCTGTTCGGCCGTTTGGTCCAGGAACTGGGTTCGGTTGTTCGGCCGTTTGGTTCGGGAACCGGGTTCAGTTTTGGTCTCGCTCTTGCGTGGCCCCATTGGAAACTGGAAATTCGAGTGTGTGCGGAGCTTGTGTGGAAAGAGAGAGAGTGTGTGTTGTGGATGGATGGCTGTGTGGTTTTGTTTGGTGTGGTTTGGCTGTGTTGCTTTGGCTGGTTGGTTGTGTGAGCTGGGGCATGCGTGTTTTTTGTTTGGCTGTGTGTGAAGGAAAAAAAATGATGATGTGTCTTAGGAAGGTGGAGATGGAGGAGGATGAGGCTGCCTCTGTTGGACCTTCTGAGGTGGTGGAGGTTGGCTCCTCAGCAGAGGAGCAAGAGGGCACAGGTGCCACTGCTGCTAGGTTTGTAAACTTTATTTTTGTTTGTTGTTCCATAGAACTTTGAAGACAAGTAGAATACTATCCTTAAGAGCGAGCTCACTGACCTGCGGGTGGATGCGTGGGTGGTGGGCAGTCAGGCACAAATAGTGGGCATCAGCGGGTGGCAGCGGATGTCTGCCACACAGAGAGAGGGTGTGGGGGGCTCTTCCAGCAGACAGGCACGAGCTGAAGGAGAAGCACCCACCCAAACACGTGCCAGACAGGGTCTCCACCCCTAGCACCCCAAGAAGGGCAGGATTTATATGTGCCAGCCAAGATCTCCCGTTGCCATCCCTAGCACCCCAAGAAGGGCAGGATTTGCACGTGCCAGCCAGGGTCTTTCCAGTTGCCATCCCTAGCACCCAAAGAAGGGCAGGATTTGCATGTGCCAGCCAGGATCACCATCTCCCGTTGCCATCCCTAGCACCCCAAGGAGTCAGGACCATAGGCATCCTCATAAATGCATGATGATATAATATTATTTACTAGGCATTGTTTATGTGTTCCTGTTTCAGAGAGGGTGATGATGCCGCCCCTGGCGCTGGTGCCACCGCCACGTGCAGGACACCGTCGAGGCGGAGGTCGCCACTGCNTTCGTCCGCGTTCGGTTCATGTGTTCGGGTTCAGGCGGTTCGCCGAGTTCGGCCATTCGGTTCGGCCGTTCTGTTCGGGTTCGGATGAAAAAATAACACGAGAGCACGGGAAGCCGTAATTGCACTGGAAACCGGAAATTCGAGTGCGTGCGGAGCTGTGTGGCAAGTGAGTGTGTGTTTGACTCGGTGGCTGCTCGGTTCATGTGTTTTGGCTGTGATTGTGTTGGGTTTGGCAGTGCTGTGTGTTTGGGTGGTTGGTGTGTGTTATGGGTGACTGTTTTGGGTGTGTTTGTTTATAAAAAAAAAAATATGAAGAAGGCTGTAGTGCCGATCCCCCGGCTGGGGGACAACTTGCCGCTCGAGGAGGAGGCGGTAGCGGTCAAGGCCGCTGCCCCTACTACTATACCTCCCATGGCACTGGTGGCTTACTCCTCAGATGAGGAGGAAGGGGCGGGCTCTGGAGGTACTGCCACTCCTGCCATGGTTGTAAATTTATTTTTTATTTTTTACTTTTAGGACAAGAAAGGCTCTATCCGTTAGAGTGAGCTCACTGCCATGCGGGTGGGTGGTGGGCATCAGTCAGGCACAAACAGTCGGCATCAGCGGGTGACAGCAGATGTCTGCCACAGAGAGGGAGGGTACTGTAGTGTGGGGGGGCTCTGGCATGAGCAGCACCCCCACCCAAACACGTGCCAGGCTAGCAAGAGTCTCCACTCTTCAGTTGCCATCTCATTCCCTACGCACCCCCAAATAAGGGCAGTCTCTTTCCTCCAGCCAGGGTCACATCTCCTGTCACCATCCCTAGCACCCCAAGTAGAGCAGGATTTGCACGTGCCAGCCAGGGGCTTTCTAGTTGCAATATTTATTTATTTATTTATTTATTTTATAAATTTCTACCCCGCCCCTCCTGCCATGCAGCTAGCATCCCCTAGCACCCCTGGGAGGGCAGGATTTGCACGTGCTTTATTGTTTTTTTTAGTTGCCATCCCTAGCACCCCAAGGAGGGAGGACTAGAGGCATCATCATAAATGCATGATATTTATTTGGTGTTCTTATGTGTTCCCATTTCAGAGAGGAATCGGATTCCGGCCCCGGGGCCAGCCCTGCTGCCAGGACCAGGCCAAGGAGGAGGACTTGCCGGACCCCTAGGCAGAGCTCGCCAGTGACACCCCCAGACATTCGGCGCCAGTCATCTGATGTCTGGAGGTTCTACCACAAGGGCAAGAGAACCGCCACATGCAAGGTATGGCACGGCGACTGGAATAACAGGGAATGAATTGCCCTATGACCTGTTAAGAATGGACGTCCCCTGCAGAGAGATTGGATGGCCACCCAGTCCACCCACTTGTGGGAGACAGAATGCAGGCAGGGCTTGACAGATCATTGGTCTGACACAGTATGGCACTTCTTATGTTCCTATCTTTTTCTGCTCTTCTTAGATCTGCCAAAGAATATTCCGGTGCCAGAGGGAGGGAACCACGTCGGGGCTCATCAACCACATTGAGCGGCGGCATGACATGAGAGTGAGGCGGGTGGGTGAGGAGGATTCTGGAGTGGCGCCCGTGGAGCCTCAACGTCAGAAGAGGGGGGGAAGGCAACCCGCAAAAGGAGGCATATAAGCCCTTCCCCTCTCCCCACCTCCAGCCTCGACGTGGAGACCCCCGGGCCCCTGGAGGATGCAAAGGTCAAGGCCCTTCGGGCCAGGTTGCAGCAGTGCACCCTGGGCCATGTGGAGGAGATCCAGCGCTCCTCTGCTGACCTGGAGAAGTGCCTGGTGGAGGAGCTTAAGGCAGTCCAGGTGGAGCGACAGACGGTGGTAGCATTTGGCCAGTATGTCTCCGCCGAGCTGCACTGCGTGCAGCTGTACCATCGGGCACTCTCCAGGTGGCATAGTGAGCTTAAAGAGGTGGTGGAGTATGCCGTGGTCAACGGTGTGGTGGACCCCTCCGAGGTGGCCGGCCCTCGGGACTGTGAAGTGCCCCAAGGCCTGTTGCCTTTCCCCCAATTACCGGGGGACAGGCCCAGTGGCAGCAGAGAGTGACTCTTAGTTTAATTAATAAGTTTCCTTTACATGTTTGCTTTTGTTTTATTAAATGTTGTTTTTGTTGTTTTGTTGTATTGTAAATAGTTTTAAGTAAAGTTTTTAAATTTATTGTTACGAGCTTCATTTGACCTGTCCAATCTTTTATCCCTATGTACTGAAGNCATAAAAGACTCTTGAGAAAATTAAAGTCATGGGATAGGAGGTAGTGTCTTACTATGGATCGGTAACTGGTTAAAGGATAGGAAACAAAGAGTAGGACTGAATGGTCAGTTTTCACAATGGAGAGATGTAAAAAGTGGTGTGCTCCAAGGATCTGTATTGGGACCAGTGCTGTTCAATGTATTCATTAATGATATGCAAAAGGGTGTTAAGAGTGAGGTGATCAAATTTGCAGATAACACCAGGTTACTCAAGGTAGTTAAAACATGAGGAGACTGTGAAGAACTGAACAGGATCTTGAGACTGGGTGCCTGGGCATCTAAATGGCAGATGTCATCTAAATGACAAGTGACTGGAGTCACTTGCTCTGTTGTTGATGCTAAAACTGCTATCCTTGTGTGCATGTTCTATTCCATTGATCATGATCACGTAAATGTGCAATGTTAGGGTTGGCTCCGCCTACCATTGGGTGGGCTCCACCCACCTCTGGGCTGGCCCCTCCCACTGCCCTACCAGCCTCAGAATCCACCAGCCGCCACTGCTGCTTGTGCTTCTACTAGAGGTGGTAACACCGATGGGGGATGTTACATTAACTGAGGAGCATTAGAATGGACACAAGAACCAAGTGATCAGACCTCCTCGTCATTAACCTGATCCAGCCCAGAATGGCCCAGAACCAGCTGGAACAGAACGTTAGCCATTTTTAGGTCTGGTAACACCAATAGGTGCTGTTACACTCAGAGAGGGGCATAAAAACACAAGTAGTGCCATGCTGGGTCAGACCAAAGGTTCATCAAGCCCAGCATCCTGCCTCCGACAGTAGCCAGTCTCGTTCATTTGGGAGAAGCACCTGTTGTCTGCTCCCAATTCTTAATTGTAAGAAGTTACGTCCCCTAAGCCTACTTGGCTAATAACCATTAATGGGTTCTACTCTTTAAGAACTTGTCCAATCCTTTTTTAAACCCAGCTATACTACTGACCTTGACCACAACGTCTGGCAACAAATTCCACAAGTTAATTGTGTGTTTAGTAGAAAAAACACCCTTTCTTTTATTTGTTTTAAATCTGCTGCCAGTTAGTTTTGTGGAGTGTCCCCTAGCTCAGTACTATTTGAGAGGGTAAATAACCGTTCCCTATTGACTCATTCCACACCACTCATGATTTTATTCCATATACAAAAAAACATTTTAAAAACCTAGTTAAGGCAGCATTTCCACTTCAATCAAACATCAACACACCTACAAATTGTATGTTAAGGCAAATTAAGTCTCCTAATCCATATCCTCCATATTAACACACACAACTCCAGCCAACAGACAACTAACAAGCTTCCTCATTCTAAAAATACACTCGCATTCATTAATAATGTTCAATCCATACCTACACTAACATATACAACAATCATACACTTACCTACTTCATCCGTCAATACAAATTCAGAACAACACAATCTTAAAATTTACACTTTAACTGAAATTAAAATGTTCATTTACTTTATTCTTTTCTTTACTATAAAAATAGAATTTTTCAACAACATGTAGATCAGACCTTGTCATTAACCCGTTCCAGGCCAGAACTGGATCTTAGTTACTGCTAGGCGGAGTANCTGCAACCTCCGGGCCAGTATCAAGGGAAGCCCCATGTAGAGCGCATTACAGTAGTCCAGCCTCGAGGTGATGAAGGCATGGATCAAAGTGGCCAGGTCGGTCCTGGAGATGTATGGACGCAGCTTCCTCACCAGATACAGCTGGCGGAACACCCCCTTGAACACTACATCCACCTGTTGATCTAGGTGGAGATCTGCATCCAATAACACCCCCAGACTCCAAACCTGCTGGGCCATGGAGGGGCGCACCCCCCCTCCACAAGAAGGGGCAACACCTCCCCCGTTTGGCCTACCACCATCACCTCCGTCTTATTGGGATTGAGCTTCAGTCTGCTCTGCCACAACCATGTTGCCATGGCCTCCAAACATTGGGATAGCACAGAGATGGCAGGGCCTGGATCAGCTGAAAAGGAGAGGTAAAGCTGAGCATCAGCAGCATATTGGTGGCAACGCACACCAAAACTTCTCACGATCTTCCTCAAGGGCTGCATGTATGCATTAAAATGTCAAGGAGACAGGATTGAACCTTGCAGAACACCACAGTCCAGGGCCCGTGGGCTAGATGTTTCTGCCTCCAGGACAACCCGCTGAGTTCTCCCTGAGAGGAATGACTGGAACCAGCTGAAGGCGGTCCCATCCAGACTTCCCAGGCCACACAACCGTCTCAACAGCAGCCCATGGTCCACTGTATCGAATGCGGCCAAGAGACCTAGCAGGACCATGTCAAGGAAAATGTTATATTCACACACTGTTGGTAAAATCTGTCAGAAGTTCTTTATTGATCTCAAAGCACTGTGAGAGAGAGCAACATTGCCTCCATGCAAGGAAGGACAGGCTGGTCTGGCTCCTCTCAGATTACATAGGTATTTTATAGGTTATAATTCAAGCAAAAAGATACAGGCATGTCACTCAAAGACGTCATACAATAATGGGAGGTTGCTGCAATTGTTTACCTACTAAGCAAATTATTCTCAAAACAATATAAGCTAGACTGTTCATAAAGTAAGGTGCCTAAAGAAAGCAATTAACCAGCACAGCTGCAAGGCCATTTTCTACTATCTGCTATACGGAAGAACAGAGTGGTGTCCCCTGTCCAATATTTATCATTGCACGGAGCTGTTTCCCAGGCCTTGCTGTGTGAAACAGGACCCAAACTAGGCTCATGATTATTTCTATCCAACAGGCTGAAGCTCACTTCTGCTAAATATGGTTATTACCCAGCATTCATCTGTCTTGCATTTTGTGGTACCTTCCTTCGGCTATGTGTAGCTTAATTCCATAGGGTCCCTTATAAAAATTCCCCCACAACCAGTAATGAACATCCTGCGTCCATCTCCCGGTGGAGATCGTCCATCAAAGCCACCAACACCGTCTCCGTACCATAGCTGGATCGAAACCCTGATTCAAACGGGTCAAGAAAACCAATGCTGTCTAGGTGACCCTGGAGTTGTAAGGCCACCGCCCATTCAGTAACCTTCCCTAAAAAGGGAGGTTAGAGACGGGTCAGTAACTGACGAGTGCGTCCACCTCCAAAGATGACTTCAACAGGGGGCGCACCATGGCCTCGAGACTGGGGAGCAAACTTCCCTGCCGAAGGGACGCATTAATTCCGCCAGCACCAGCACCAATGTCTCCCTGGAGGCTTTCGCCAACCAGGACGGGCAAAGATCTAATTCACAACTGGTGGCCCTAACCAACCCCAGGATCTGCACAGCATCAGCTGGCGTCACTTCCTGAAACTCATCCCAAAAAGATGGACAAGACAGTCTTCATCACCTCATCCTCCAGTTCTACTATCTCTAATCCAGTGTCAAAGTTGCTCTGGATTCAAGCGATCTTGTCTGCAAAGTAGGTGGCAAACTCCTCACAGCGGGCCTAGGACAAGTCCCCGTCCAGGCGGACGGAGGCCAGACTGACCAGCCCCCGCACCACCCGGAACAGCTCTGCTGGACGCGACTTTGCAGACGCTATGAGGGGGGCAAAGAATTCCTTCTGCAGGGGGCTCGAGACCATAACATGGTCTTTTCAAATCTAGTAAGCTGTGTATCTGCCAGCAGAAGGGCACGCAAGCACAACCCATTTGTGAGAATGGGGGGGCGGCAGCATCTCGAAGAACCTTATGTACAAGGCAGCAACTTTCTGCTCACCTCATGAACCATAGAGAAACAGCTATAGTGTCCTCACCCCTCTATCCCCATGTCTCTATGGCTGTGAAACTGCACAATGGATGAAACTCCTAGGAGGGGAACCTGGGTGAGTCCTCCAGGGTCATAGAGGCCATGGTGTTAGAGCAGCCCATTCCCTGGGGCATGAGGGGCTGTTGCTTCCCGTGTCTCAGGGACACAGCCTGAGCCAGGATCTCTCCCGCACCCAGAACCAGGGGCGAATTCTCTCCCCAGAGAATGAGGCTGGTGGAAAAGTGAAGATCAGGGCCTTGGTGTCGGCATCGAGAAGTGTCACCTGCCCCCCTGCCCAGTCCAGACAAACCCAGATCCGCCTGGGGGCACTGCTTGGGGCCAGGGGGGTCACAGGAGAGGTGAAAGCCTGGTACCTATCTTCATGCAGCTCCACAGCCCAGATCCCCACCTCAGGGGAAGGGGTGATCGATCCCTTCCTCCCCAAAGACTCTCTCGCAACCCCCACACCCCAGCCGTCCCCTTCCCCCACATCCACCTCCACCTCCCAGCAATGTCTCCCCGAGGTGAATCCCTCACGGCCCAGAACACAGCGGCAGGTATCAAATCTCTCAGGAATATAGGGCACTTTCTGCCGTGTCTCTCCACATCTCACGGTTTTCTGATCCTCAGACAGGACGAGCTGGGGATTTGCCGTGTCTGGATCCAGAGTCACCTTCACTGCAGGGGAAAGAGAGGGAATCGGTGTATCAGAGGCAGAGCTCAGCCCTGGGGGATGCTGGGGTCGTTCCTCATACTCACAGCTACCCTGCAGGGGCTGGGACATGGTCTCTAAATCCAGGGGGCTGCCCCCTGCCCTGGGCAGATGGGAGGGAGCAGGACTGGGCCGGCCTCACCATAGTCCCAGAACGCCCCGTCCCTGTTCTCTCCCCCCCCCAAAAGCTGGTCAGCAGGTCTGAACATGTCAGGCTTTAGGACCCAGCGAGCTCCAGCTGCTTCCCCCTCCGTGCTGCCCAGCCCAGAGTGTGTGTGTGTGGAGTCTTGGCGGAGCAGGGCAGGCTGGCTCGGCTGCCAGCAGAGCGAGAAAAGCCCATCAGGCAGCAGCAGACTTTGGGGAAGTACCCACGCTGGATCCTTACTTTTGTAGGTGATGAATTGGAACAGCTGTCACAAATCAACGTGACTCTGGAGGAGGTTCTAGAGCAAATTGACAAACCGAATACTAACAAGTCACTAGGACCAGATGGCATTCACCCTAGAGTTGTTGTTGTTATAAGCATTTATATAGCGTCAGCAATGTACCTGGCACTTTACAAAGAATAAGATAGACACCATCCCTGCCCAAGAACGTACAATCTAAAGACAGGGGAGGGGAGACAGGGAAAGGGGAACAGAGGGAGAGACAAGGGATGCGACATTCATGAGGATGCGAGAGCTCAGGTACACATTCTTGGCTTGGTTACAGTAATTGGGAGTTTGCAGATAACAGGTGGGGGATAATCCTGGGTGGGGATGATTAGCAGGAGTTGGGGAGGGCGGAGCAGAAGAGGTGGGTTTTGAGGAGGGACTTGAAGGTGTGGAGGGAGGGGGCAAGGCGGACGAGGGCAGGGAGGGAGTTCCAGGCGTCCGGGGCAGCGAGGGAGAAGGGACAAAGGGGGTTGGGGGAGCATGAGAGGGTGAGGGAGGGAATGGAGGAGACGCCGAGTGCTCGAACAGGGGCTCGGAGGGAGATCAGGGCCGAGAGGNAAATTCCACAAGTTAATTGTGTGTTTAGTAGAAAAAACACCCTTTCTTTTATTTGTTTTAAATCTGCTGCCAGTTAGTTTTGTGGAGTGTCCCCTAGCTCAGTACTATTTGAGAGGGTAAATAACCGTTCCCTATTGACTCATTCCACACCACTCATGATTTTATTCCATATACAAAAAAACATTTTAAAAACCTAGTTAAGGCAGCATTTCCACTTCAATCAAACATCAACACACCTACAAATTGTATGTTAAGGCAAATTAAGTCTCCTAATCCATATCCTCCATATTAACACACACAACTCCAGCCAACAGACAACTAACAAGCTTCCTCATTCTAAAAATACACTCGCATTCATTAATAATGTTCAATCCATACCTACACTAACATATACAACAATCATACACTTACCTACTTCATCCGTCAATACAAATTCAGAACAACACAATCTTAAAATTTACACTTTAACTGAAATTAAAATGTTCATTTACTTTATTCTTTTCTTTACTATAAAAATAGAATTTTTCAACAACATGTAGATCAGACCTTGTCATTAACCCGTTCCAGGCCAGAACTGGATCTTAGTTACTGCTAGGCGGAGTAACATTAATGGGTGTTGTTACAGTCACCGAGGGGCATTAGAACCTGAAAAACATCCAGGTGGTCAAGCCTTTTTATTAACCCGTTCCATCCCAAAATGGCCAAGAACAGGACCTTACCACTGTTAGTGGGAGTAACATCGGTTGGTGCTGTTACATTTGCTGAAGGGCATTGGAACAGAGACAAGAACAAAGTGATCAATCCTTGTTATTAACCAATTCCGGCCAGGAAAAGGCTGGACCGGCACCTAGATACTGCTAGGCATATTAATGCAAACGGGTGCTGTTAACACTCACTAAGATGCATTAGAAGAAAGAAGGGAACCAAGTGATCAGATTTCGTCATTAACACGCTTCTGGCCCAGAACAGCCTGGAATGGGAACTTAGTCACTGCTAGGGGGAGTAACACCAATGGGGGTGTTACACTCACTGGGGGGGCTTTAGAACAGACACAACAACCAAGTGATCAAGGCTCATCATTAATCCGTTCTAGATCAGAATGGCTCAGAAATGGCCAGGACTGGTCCTTACCTACTACTCAGAGTAGTAACACCAGTCGGTGCTGTTACGTTCACTCAGGGGCATTGGAACTGAGCCAAGAACCAAGAGATCAAACTTCCTCATTAACCTGTTCCATCTCGGAACAGCCTGGAGCAGGCCAGAACATGACCTTTTCCACTGGTAGGGGGAGTAATACTAAAGGAGGCCATTACATTCACTGAGGGGCATTAGCACAGAAAGAAGAAGCAATCAATTACACATTTTTATTGAACAGTTGCAACCAGGAATGAACCAGAACTCGCCAGGATGGGACGTCGGCCACGAACAGTTACTATAACCCACAGGTACTCTAACAGTCACTGAGGAGCACAGAGAAAAGAAAACCTTATGTTCAGTATGGCCTTTTCCCATTTGCTGTTCTTGTGTAGCATATCACTGATGACACTTTGGGCATCTGTATAGACCAGGACAAGGATAAGCAATTCCAGGGCGTTGCAGATGATACCACTCCTGACACACTCCCTGGCACAGAATCATTGTGCTTTTCTTGGATCTCTTGCATAGATTACATATGGAGTACAAGGACCAAGATGAAGTATAATATTCCTTTACTGCTTGATCCCTTGGTTCTTGTCTGTGTTCTAATGCATCGTACTGAGTGTAACGGCATCATTTGGTGTTACTACCCATAGCAGTGGTAATGATCATGTTCTGGACTGTTCCGGGAATGAACACGTTAATGAGGAGGCTTGATTTCTTGGTTCTTGTCTCAGTTATAATGCCCCTCAGTGAGTGGAACAGCTCCAATTGGTGTTACTACTCGGAGTAGTAGTTAAGGACCTGTTCTAGCCAATATTGAGCTGTTACAGGCCAGAATGGGTTAATGAGGCAGCTTGATCACTTGGTTTTGGTGTCTGTTCTAAAGCCCCTCAGTGAGTGAGCACCCATTGGGGTTGCTACTCTAAGCAGTAGCTAAGGTTCCATTCCAGCCTTTCCGGGGTGGAATAAGTTCATGATGGGGTACGATTTCTTTACTTGGTTCTTCTGTCTCTGCGAATCCTACACAGCTCCTGTAATAACACCCAAATCTTAGCAGCACTGTCAGTCACAGAGGGGGTAATGTATTCCAGGACAAAAAGAGTTAATCAAAGCGTGCTTCTACTTGGTTCTCATTTCTACTGTAAAGCTCTCTGTATGAGGTTCTGCTGCTTTTTGCAACAGTGGCTTTTAAGGCTGTTCATGAGTCGATTTGGGGTGGAATGGGTTAATAAAAGGTAGTTATGGGTTTTTTTTCACTCTAATGTATAGGTACTGAGTGTGTGTAAGAGCACCCACCTTTCTTATAAGCATTTAAAATTCATAGTGTGCTGTTTTTAGTCTGTACTCCCCCCACTCCCCCGAGCTCAAACACATTGGGTATTTTTACACACACATTTCTCCTGCATGTTTGCTGTTACATCCTGAACTTTCTGTGTGTCTAAATCACTCACCCAAATCTTAAACATGCAGATCTTTGAACCTCTGCGTAGAACTTCTCTCAGAACGTTTGTGTGTAAAAAATTCTCCTGGTAAACTGCTTTGCTCCAGGCAGCTGTGGTCACTTGGTTTCCATGGCAGCCTGTCACATCTACAGCTGCGACTGCTTTGCTCCAGGAAGCTGTGGTCACTTGGTTTCCATGGCAGCCTGTCACATCTACAGCTGCGACTGCTTTGCTCCAGGAAGCTGTGGTCACTTGGTTTCCATGGCAGCCTGTCACATCTACAGCTGCGGCTACTTTAGGCTGCCTCAGGGCAGTGTTTGTGTGAAGAATGCATCCGGAACGTACTTGTGAACTTGTAAACTCAGAAGATTGAAAAATCCGGACCTTTAACATGTGTGTAAAAATGCCCACTGTGTTACTATTCTATACTACTGACATATCTATTAGTTTCTGTGTGTGTGTCCCAGTTGTGGAGGTAGGAGAGTTGTGTCATGTTGGAAGGAGCAGGGGAGACTGGGTGGTGGCCCAGTGACAGGATGTGGCTCAGTGCGAGCGATCTATAAAATGGAACAGGTGCCCCTTGTTTCTGACACTTCCATTTCCCGGCATCTCAGGGGGAAAGGTCTATTGAGCCTTGCGGCCTAAACTTGAGAGTGAAGATCATTTCCATGGAAGATATTTTGTTATCGGAAGTAGCAGCCGCAGCTGGAATCTCACCTGTACTGTACGATGTCAGGGCAAATTTCTTTGCTTTCTCCAAATCTGTCATCAGTGATTCTGGAAGGGAAGAGAGAGAGTGAAAAGCCTCAGACTAATTAATTTATGTTAACAGATGCTGCTTAATATACAAAGTAACCAGTGGAACACCCCCCCCGCTTCTTTGTAGGGCACACCAGTCATATGTCTCAGGCATGGGGGGGGGGGGATGCTCAGGTATTGTATACCAGTAGACACACATCTCAGGTGTCACAACTGTTTCATGTGTCAGCCTCAGCCCATCCATAACTTTGTGTTGGTCTGTATGTCCTTGATATGCATTGGCTCTACCATACCCTTGTTAGGGAGCGTGTGCGAGATGCCACTCGCTGTATCCTACCAGGGTGATCACACACCCCTCCCCCAGATCAGGGGCACAGCCCTACATTCCCAGCACGTTGATGCAGATGCGAAGTGCAAACCCCCACCCTCCAACCAGCACCTGCACGCTCAGTCAATGCAAATCAATGCCACCATGCATCGCTGTGGCCCATAACGGTCTGGGTAATTTCCGTCATGGACACAGCACCAACTGCCATCCCTTAGGTGGGAGACGTTGCAGTGGCCACACACAGCAACCCGGATAACATGGGCCAATAATCAGGGCCCCGAGGGAAACACGGGTCTGCGAATCGCAGATTTCCCGCGGAATTCCCCTCCCCCCGCGGAATCTCCTGCCCCGCTTACCCCAGCGCAGAATTTCCAGCCTGCGCTG
>QEPC01002545.1:127016-143176 GCA_003113815.1 Sphenodon punctatus | reverse complement strand
CCACCCCACCCAACATGTCCCCATGTCTGGGGCATGGTGGGGGGATGTGGGGCCACCATGCCCCTCCACCCCACTCCCCCGTCCCCCAGACCAAATCCCCCCAGCCCAGATCACCACCTACCTGCTCGCACTGCAGCGGGAAGGAACACGTGTGGCCGCCGGCAACGCTGGGAGCGACTGAGTGAGGTCTGAGAGACCCCGCCCACCCGCAAATTTCGCACCTGGCCTGGCGCAGCCACAGTGGAGCCTAGAGGGGTGGCTTTGAGCCACCCCTCTAGGCAATTGAAATAGCTTGGGCTATGGGTTCCATTAGAACCCATTGCCCAAGCTGGCCACGCCCCCCCCCCCAAAGTTGCGCACGCAGCTTTTCTGTAGGTTAGCGGCAGTGCCGACCTACAGAAAAGCCTCCCCCCTGCGTCTCTTCAGCGCATGCGCGCCAGCCTGGGGGGCAAAGTCTCACCGGCTGGCACGCATGCACTGAAGAGATGCCGGGACTCGAAAGCCCCCAGCGCCGGCCCAGCACCATTCCAGAATGGTGCTGGGCCGGTGCTGGGGACCCGCGTGCATCTGGAATGGTGCTGGGTGCGGGTACTTTGGCGCTGGGGGCTCTAAGCAGGTCAGTGCCCCCAGTGCCAAAGTGAGGGGCCACCGCTGCCCTGTAATGGGGCTTTAGGAAACTCCTCACTGACTGAACGTGAAAGAACAGAAGGTTGCAACCTTGTAAGCATGGTGCTTGGTGATGGCTCCGACCAGCTGGGACCTACAGCCATTCGGGAGAGCTCAATGCGTTCCTATGGCCATTCGGTGTCCTTTTTAGTATGTCCCCCATCCTAGTTTTGCAGATCCGCTGACTGTAAGGTGGCCAGATAGGCACATTTTAGAGGACACTTATGAGAAATACTCCCAACGCTTTTTAACATTTATGTGAATGATGTGTTGGAAGATCTTTCCGCAGTTGTTTTCCATGCCCCCCTGGGTTGGCAGCATTGGTATTCCCTGTTTAATGTATGCAGTTGATGCTGTGTTTTTGGCACAATCCGCGGTGGGTTTGAGGCGTCTCCTAACCAAGTTTGGGAACTATTGCCAGGAAAAGTTGCTCAATATTAACTATGAAAAGACCACGGTCCTCATCTTTTCGCGGAGAAAGCTTAGACATAAATGGCTATTGGCCAGCAGGGAAATCAAACAGGTGAGGGTATTTAAATACCTAGATCTGCTCTTCAGTCTAATGGGGCCTGGTCAATGCAACATCAAGCCACACAGGATAAGGCTAGGCAATCCAACAGAGCGTTCATATCCTTTTTTAGAGCGGGGGGTGTTATTCGATGGTACCCGTGTTTAAGATCTTTTTAAGGAAGCTGATTCCACAGTTGCTTTATGGTGCACATTTGTGGGCTTTGGGAAAAGTTAAAGCTCTGGAGAAAGTGCAATCTGGTTTTCTAAGGGCCTATGGGGATTAATATTGCAGTACTATGTCTGGAATGTGGTTTGCCCCCTATCCAGGAGAAGGTATGGCAGGGGGCCATTAGTTTTTGGCTCCGCTTAGTTTTTAAGAAGGCAGCGCCACTGACTCAGCTGATTCTGGAAGAGAAGCCCCCAAATAGATGGGTTACGACAGTGGTGGATAAGGTAAGACACTTGGGGTTTAGCCCGGAAGTAATTGCCCCTTTGGGTTTCAAGGCGGCAAAGAAATTACTGCTGGATAGGTTGATGGATATCTCTCATCAGGAGCTCTGTTTGGTTTTGGGGGCCAGTAGGACCTTAGGGCTGTATCCCCTGATTGCCAACAGAAAGCATAAACCCATGCCATATTTGGATCGAACTATAACTCAAAGGGCTAGAAGGTTATTCTTTCTAGCTAGAGTTAATGCCTTCCCATCTGCTCTGACCAAAGGAAGGTATAAAGGTATCCCTTTGGTTGAACGTCGGTGTCAATGCCCTTTAAATTGTATTGATTCCGTGGACCATATTTTACTAGAGTGCCCTTGGTTTACAGGGGCTCGGGAGAAATTCATTTCAGTTCTGGATATTACATGCGGGTTATGGCTGAGTCCGGGACCAATAATTTTTAGTTTTTTTCATTTAGACTATATTATCTTATTTTTCTCTTTGTTTTTTATATCATTATCTGTATTTGAGTCACTGTGTGTCTTTAAATTTTTGCAATGGTCTAATCAGCTTTGCCGATTATTAATATGAGAAATACAGTTTGTGGGACTGCGTTGGCACCAATGCAGCCCTGTAACCTGTATTCCTCATCTGCCCTCTAAAATTTATTTATTTTCAAAATGTATATCCCACTGGCCAATGCAGCCCTGTAAACCGTATTTCTCATAAGTGTGCTCTAAAAATGTGCACATCCCTCATTTTTGTTTCAAGAAGAGGAGCCTGCTCAATTTGGACACGGGGGCAGGATTACTTTGATTCATTCGTGATGGGATCAAAGCTCCTCATTTCAGAAATTCCCTCCCCCCTTCATTCCCGGGGCTGAGAGCAAAGAACCTGCCCCCCCCCCCAATGATCTTGTAGCTGCCCAGCCGCCCGCCCCCCATTATTATTATTACTGCTGCTGCCTCCCTGTGCGGGTCTCGTTCACCTTGGGACTTATTATTATTATCTCTGTTGCTTCTCGCTGGTAGGACAGTGTCAGTCCGTCGCACCCGCAGCAGCCGCAGCGGTTCCACGTATCCCGCCCCCAGCAAGCGAGCCCCGATGCCGCCACTGGAAGGGAATCCTGACCGGCCCCAAGAACGTGAGAGCAGCGCCCCCGCGAGGCAGAAGAGAGAACTGAACCCGGCGCGAGACTAGCCTCTCATGGGGAGAAAAGCCGTCAAACTATCCCCGCCTCATTGCCCCCCCCCCGCGCGCGCGCGGCATCACGTGCTGCATTCCCCTCCCGGCTCTCCGTACCTTGCGTCGTACGTAACCAACTCCCTCGTCAACCCCCCCCCCCGCGGGTTTGCTTTTACCTTCTAGGTGTTAGATTCGTCACGTGTTAACCCCCCCCCCCCAATTATTTTAAGGGGAGGAAAATCTCCGGGTGTTTTAAAGCAGAGGCGGGTTCATCACTATTAACTCGGGGGAGTTTTGAAGCGAGAGAAAAAGGATCCTAGGGTGTTGTTTTTTTTCCTCCCCCCCCCCCGTGTCGAAAGTGCTGCGGGAGAAGCGCAGGCGGCGGCTGGTTTCTCTGCGGACTCAGCGCTGAGAGCCGAGGCAAGCGGGTGAGTCCGGGCCGGGACGTGTCTGCGTGTAAAGAAGCGGCTGAGGGAGGCAAGACCCGCCCCCCGCTGGAGAAACCGGGATCCCCAGTCCCGGGAGGAAGCAGCTACTCGCCCCCGCCTCCCCCAGGCGAGATCACTCGCACTATCCCCCCCCGTTCAAATCTAATGCTACAATCCCTAGAGCGGGAGGAGCAGCCCCCGGAGAGAGTGGGTCTCCCCCAAGGAGACAGGACAGAGACTCTTCTCAGCCTCCCCGCGCTGCACCCAGCTGCTAAACACCCTTCCCCACTCGCCGAGCCTGTTGAGCATTTTAAAACACGAGGTAGAGTATTTAAGCAAGCAAGGCGCATGTGCCGCAGAGCATCACGGCTACAAAGCGCCTGCGCAGTTCGAGCGCGTGCGGAGCGCTTCGCATGGACGGCTCTCAGGCGGCCACCGTACATTTGGCCCCGCACTCGGCAGCGCTCTGTGGGTGGCCACTAGGGGGGGGTGCTCTGGAGCTCGTGGGTGTGCGCATGCGCGCCCCTCCGCCGGCCCAGCTGAGTGACGCTGCCACTTCAGACGGGCGGCGGGATGCGTGGGTCCCGGCTGGCTCCGCGGAGTGGCCGCTTGTTTAAAAACAGGCAGCTACAGTAACCCTCTGCCATTGCCCCAGAGACTGATAGCGAATGAAACTGCAATTCCTGCTGCTATGGAACGAGGTCTCTCCCAGAGCTCGGTGGACTGTATTCCAACCCAATCCATCTTTATTAGCTTATTTGCCTTTTAAAAATTAGTTGCGTTATAAAAATAAAGAGAAAATACCATTAAAAGTACAAATACAAAAAATAAACACAAATTCAGAACACCCATCGTTAACCTAATCTACCCATGGAGAATAGATTTCCTCTTATGATCTATTAAAATGAGATTAAAACGCCACTACCTACAAGGTTGCCAAATCCTCTGTATTTAGTAAGTAAGAAATCTTCTGATAATCTGGATAGCAATATTTTCCTTCAATCACTGGCAATATCCATAACTCCCTCAGAGTTTCATAATAGGGGCAATAAGTAACACATGGGCAAGTGATTCTACCTCTTCTAAGTGACACGTGTATAGTCTCTCATGGTATCTTTATCCTTGATATCATCCACTAATAACCACAGAATCGAATAGCTGGAAATGGGGCAATGTTAGCTTTTGGCATAATTTAAATTCCTGAAGTTACATCAAATAAGATTCCAAGGAGAAAGTTATCTTATTCTCAACATACCACGGGGCCACTCTAGTTAACCTAAGAGCAGATCATTCATCCTGCATTACTACATCAAAAACTCTCTAATTTATAGCCGTTAAAGTAAAAGACCTATACAGCCCTTGCGTTTCTATATAAAACCCTGCTCAAATCAAAACCCTGGCAGTGGCTACTCCTGCCCACCACCGATATCTTCTCTCAGTATGATACAGCTAGTCAAGCCAGTGCTTGTATGGGAGCCTAAATGGCCCCATCCTAGATAACTTATTCCAATAGGAGATTGCTCTCACCATTATTAGCACAGCTATAGGAAAGAGACCTTCGGTGCGGAGCATAATAAGTAGAGTAGACGGGGTTTCCCAAAATTCCTCTTATAAATTTACTTTGCACAGCTTCCATACTTTGACAGAAGCAGGAATAACCATCCTCTGTTCCATAAAGAAGTTGCGCTAGTCCTTTACCTTTATATACTTCTATAGCTTAGGCCACAGTAATTATTTTAGAGGCCCTATACAATGTAACAATTCCTGCAACCGAACCTGATGCCTTATTTATTAGATGGCATCTATATGCTGTTCAAGATAGGGCGGCAGAAAATGTCCTCCTTAGATATACACAGGGACCCGAGTTGACTGCACCAATTCTGCGTTTAGCAATGTCCAGTTCTGCAAATTTACCGCAAGCACTGCTGGCCAGTTCTGCAAATTCCCCAGCGAGCATAACATTTGCATAATTAGCTTGATTTGCATAATTATGCATATTTTCCCAGCATGCATTTTTCTGCAATGGCCTTTGAAATACATACATTTTATAAAATTACTACATTTTACAATTACATTGCACAATTTTTAAATGTCTTTTACAGTCCACCCCTCAGGTGCACGGGCTGCTACCCATCTGGGGAAATTATTGTATACATTGCACAATTTTTGTCTTTTAGTGTTCACCCCCCAGGTGCACATGCTGCCCACCATGCTGCCCAACTGCACTGGAGGTTCAGGGTGCTGAGATGCGGTGCACGTGCCCATGGTGAGTGGGGGTGCGTGCGTGCCCGCGTAACACGTATCCCCACTCACCCACCCCCCCACTTGTCCCCATGCACAGAGCAACCGGGGGAAACGGCGGTTACTCAATGGGTGGGGATGAGTGGGGATGCGTGTGCAGCCGTATGCACGACCCATCCACGTACTGGCACGCCCACGGACCTCCCACCCGGCGCAGCCATGTAAAAATAGCGTGTGAGGAGCCACTTGAAGAACAGACGGTTGCTACCTTGTAAACAAGGTTCTTTGAGATGGCTCCGAACATTGGCACAACACCCACCCTTCCAGCTGCACATGGAATTTTCTTATATTCCTAAAAAGGGTTGGAAGGAACTGTCATTCTGAGGGGGAGAGCGCTTTTTATACTAGAGGAGCTTGAGACCATCATGTGGTCTATTATTTGTATAGAGTGAGCGTGCACAACCCAGTTGTGAGACTGTTCGGAGCCATCTCGAAGAGCCTTCTTTACAAGGTAATAACCGTCTGATCAGCACATGGGGTGTGTGTGTTTGTTTGTAAACAAACAGCTTTATCTCCTAGCCCGATCTGACCCCTGCTGCTGCTGCTGCAGCAGTGCTAAGCCAGGGAGGGGAGGTGGAAGAACATATTGGGGGAGAAGCTGGCTGCAGCCTGCTGTCCAGCCAGGCACGTGCCAAGCTGGAAGCCGCACATGTGGCACATGCCTGCGGCTGGCCCTGGATGGGGAGGATGTTGCTGGGGGCCCTCTGCCCCGCTCAACTTGCCCAGCTGCAATCTCACCCCCCTCCCGCCATCAGCGGGGCTAGAGCTGGACACAGGGCGCCCCGCTCAGCTCCAGTGCTGCTTGTGCACCTGAACTGTAGGTCACTGCAAATCCAGCCAATCAACGTGAAGGATGGCTGGAACCATGAGGAACAGCGCGATTCGTGCTAATGCAGTCAACTCGGGTCCCTGGATATACATAACTAGAGACTTGAGCTAAACAACGTTCTCCTATGGTCCACTTATACTGTTGTCACTTCTTACCAAAGCAGATCACTTGGGATTTATCTGAATTTATCCTGGAATCATTCTCTGTATGATAGATATTGAATCGATTCAAGCATTGTTGGAGACCTAGTTTAGTTTGAGAAAAAACTACAATGTCATCTGTGTATAAAAGGCCTGTATTCCTTGTCCTTGGGGTGAGGGTGGGACTCGCACGTTGTTCCTTTAGAAAGAGGTAGTCAGTGTTTCTACAACACAGTCCTTCAGGCCGTGGCCCCACAAACACTGAGGTGCAGGTGGTCTTAATGCTCTGCTTGCATAAATGTTTGTAGGATTTGGATTTATGCGAGGCCTGTAAGTGTTGCTTCCAGTCTGGAACACTTATAAGGTTGGCCCTTCTTGAAAAGCTCATCAAGAATAGGCTTCTTGACAAGATTTTCTCATCTCAAGATTCAAATTAAAATAGCTCCGGTATAAAGCTTAGCCCTCTCCGAGAGCTGGAACCCTTTTGATGTGTTCTTGTAGTCATTGTCTACTGCACCCCAGCTGAAAACCCAGCCCTATTGCCTCTGAGTATTTATTTATTTATTTATTTATTTATTTATAGTTGCATTTGTATGCCGCCCTCTCCTGTTACAAGCATCTCGGGGCGACTAACAACATTTAAAACTTATAATAAAATTCATTAAAAACAAAATTCCCAGAATTAAGCCCCCCGCAAAAAAATAAAACCCTAGCCCAACCCAGCCATCCCATCTCCCTCGGCAAAGTCCCAGCAAAACAGCCATGTCTTACCCTTTTTACAGAAAGAATGGGAGGGAGTGCCACAGCCGCCATGCAGCCAACAAGAATGCCTTCCTCATGGTTGACACCCGGGGGACCTCAAGAAGGGTGCCCCCATCCGACCGGAGAGGTCGATCCAAAATCCGGAGAGTGAGGTGGTCCAGGCTGTTTAGGGATTTAAAAGTTAACACCAACACCTTTAATTGGGCCCGGAGGACTATTGGCAGCCAGTACAGAGAACAGAGCACTGGAGTAATGTGGTCACGTCGGCCCGTCCCCTTCAGGAGGTGAGCACCGCATTCTGCACCAGCTGCAGTCTGCGAACCGTTACCAAGGGTAGCCCCACGTAGAGTGCGTTACAGTAGTCTAATCTCGAGGTAACAAAAGCATGGATGATTGTGGCCAGGTCTGAGTCCAAGACATATGGCCTAAGCCGACGTACCATGTGTAATTGGCAAAATGCACCCTTCGCCCCATCTGCCGCTTGGACATCCAGGCGGAACTGTGGATCAAGGAGCACCCCCAGGCTACAGACCTGGAATACCAGGGGAGGACAGACCCCATCAATGATGAGGGCCATCACTCCCCAGGCTTTCCCCACAATCCTCACCTCCGTCTTGCAAGGATTTAACTTACGTTAAATCCGTTTTGTTTTGATAAATACTAATGTGGGGCATGTAAGCAGGGGGTGCCTTTCCAAGTGGTGTCAATTATACCCCCACTGAAATTGTCCTCAAGAGAGTTCAAAAAGTTCGTCGTCTACTGGGCTCTTTCAGAATCTGCATTTAGAAATTTACTGGCATGCCATCAAAATCTTGTGTAACTTGGGTCTTGTATTGGGAAGGCTGCTCTTAAGCTGGTTCAAAACTGCAAGAGTACACAGATATTTGTTCCAGTAAACTAGCCCATTTGGGCTGGCTTTTGTTTAAGGGGCATAGGTGCAAACTGGTGCAAGTTCCCCTATTTCAGTGTGTGTGTGTGTGTGTGTGTGGCCCTTTTCACATGAGACACTCCCACCCATCTCCACGCTGCATGGAGTGTGTCTGTGGGAACGGCCCCACACCCACCGCTGGTGTATGCCATGGACGTACTTTCACTGCAGGTTTTCTTGCACAAGTTTAATATATATTTGCACATGCATTTGCTAGTATAAGAGCTGTGTGTAGATCTAACCAGAGAAGCTTGCATCACTGAGGTCATTAAAGAAAAGAATACATAAATTGGCTGCTCATATAGACCATGATGCAGAGACATATCTGCGGAGACTTACTGGACAGAGCATAACACTGTCTCACGATTTGCTAGCTAAGTAAACAAGCCCTGGATTCTTCTGAATGGCTTAGAAACCCTGGACTCTCTTCTGAGCCATCCTTTCTGACAGGCTTGTGGCTTTCTTTTACAAAATCAGTTGTCTGTGGGTTTGTTGAGAATTGCCCAAGTGGCAAACTGTATAACATAAAAGATAAATGAAAAGGGTGTGGCTGCTTTATGAGCTACTTACTACCTACTTAAATCCTCCTCCTTTTCTCTTTCCAGTGGTTGAGCACAGAAGCAAGAATGTACATTTTTGAAACCTCCCAATGAAAGTATCAGCTGGATTCATTTTCTTAAAATTCTCTTTCAGTGGGATTAGATCTATTTTTTAACTGTCACCACCACCACTCCATTCCAGAGGACCCCTTGATAGATCCCCCAAATCGGAAGATTTGGGATGATCTGTCTCTGTTATCGGATAGTGATGGCAGCGAGATGGCTCCGGGGCGAACCGCTGCAGTTGTCACTCCTCAGGTTGGCAGGGAAGGCTGCTCACGCAAGCAGCCCTTAACCTGGGTGTGGGGGCTACCAGCACAAGTTCCTCAATACCCTGTGACAGCCCAAAGAACTGCCCCCACAGGACCGGTCTCCTGGGCCAATGCGGTACAGCAGACTGGGAAGACCTGCCACCAAACAGCTGATGGGAGGCATGATTGCTTCCTTTTCTTCCCCCCTCCCCCCAAGCTGTTTGGTGTGCGCAGCCAGCTGATGGGGGGTACACCTGAGAGAAAGCATCAACCGGCTGTGCAAAGTGACTGCCAGCTGGTGTTGCCGCAAAGCTGCCTACCTCTCACTCTGCAAGTAAGTGCGCCCCTTCCCCGTTCTCTAGTGCCTCCCAGCCAGCCCCGGGGCAGCAGCTGTGCCAGCTAGCTGTGACTTTGCATTGCCCCTCCCCTCTTTCCAGTACCCCCCAGCTGGGAGGCGCTGCAGAGGGGAGATGGGGTGCTCGGAATTGCAGAGTGACAGCTCTGCAGCAGCGGCCGAGCTGGCTGACTATGACTTTGCACAGCCGACTGGCGCTTCCCTCAGGAGCGTCCCCCATCAGCTGTTTGGTGGATGGGTGCACGCACTGGACAACTCATGGGGAGCCCAAGAGGAGCGCGCTCACCCCAGCCACTTACCAGCTGATCGGGGAGGTGCAGGAGCTCCAGCTCTCCCCATTCAGCTGTTCGGCGGGTGGGCGTGCACACTTAGAATTGCCACCTGTGGTTTTTTACCTGACACTCCCATAGGCCAAAATGGAAGTGTCAGGTAAAAAATGACTGAAGGTGGCAATCCTGAATGCTCCTCCAGCTCCCCCACCCCCAGCTGTTTAGCGTAGCCAGGTGGGTGTGCTCCTCCAGGTCCCCCCAATCATCTGTTCAACAGGGCTAGGTTCGCAAACTCCTAACAGACGTGAGCCGAGGCCCGCGTTGGCCTGGACTGGCCCGGGTGGTGGGCCTTTGCCCAGAATGGTCTCCCGAGATCTTTCCAAGAGCCCGTCCCATATTAGCTGATTACCCATCCCGGAGCAGTCATGGGCCAACACCCTTCATTCTCTATATTAGCAGCCGGTAGAGCAACAGATTGGATTTAAAACTGCATTGCTGATTTTTAGGGCCCTGATTGGTTTAGGCCCTGGCTATATTTGAGACCTGTTCCTGGAGCCTTGCACTGATGGGTATCTGTGCTCGGAAACCGCCTGCTGTTTGGGCATCACACCATTGTGTCTTAAATTATTCAGTGATTGGGCTTTTGCTGTGTCAGTTTGGCAATCGCTCCCTCCAGGAGTCCGTATTAGTTCCTCCATCCTCACTTTTAAAAAGCACCTGAAGACTTATTTATTTTTCTGGGTGCAAGCAAGGGTGGAAGGGTTGTCGCTGCTGCTGGGGTTGTGGTATTGGGGGGTTGGGCTTGGCTTCCTCCCCTGGGGCTCTCTTCCCCTCCCCTCCCGTCTCCCACTCCACTTCTGCGCTCCAGTAGAGAAAGCTATCTGCTTCCTGTAGGCGACTAACTGTTTGGCAGCGAGAGGTTGGGGTTGGGTCTTGCTTTTTATTTTATTTTTTGGTCTTTTGATGGTTTTTGTAGGGGTGTGGAATTCTGTCTTTAATTGGTTTTAAAGGCTATTGTGGGGTGTGAGGGGGGGATGGCAAGTCGGGGAGAGGGAGTGTTCTAGCCCCCCTGTGTACAGGTGTGGGTGATGTGGGTGGGAGGGAGTGCTTTGGCTTCCTTGGGAGGGGGGTAAAAGCACAGGGAAAGTGGGTGGGATGGGGGGTTATGGGCTACCCTCCAGTGCAGGGGAGGTAGGAGGGATGGTGGCGGAGATGCCCCGTAGTGGGGTGGGGGGCAGGGGAAATAGAGAGGGGGTTAGGACGGGTGTCCATTCCACCATCCTGCTGGAGGGGCTTCGGGGGGTGGGGGCTGGGCTAGGATTGGGCACCCATTAGGGGGAAGGCCACGGCAATAGGGGTCATCATGGGGCAGGGGAAGTATGGTCATCGAGGGTGCATTGCCATCGTGAGGAGAGATGCTTGGTACCTGTTCCTCTTCTGGCTCCCCCACAGTCAAGTAAAAAGGTGTTTGAGATTCTAGGGGGCTCTGACCTGGAGTTGGTGCTGTTAAATATGAAGTCGGTAGCCAGGAAATCGTCTGTCATCTGATGATCCCGAATTTGTCCGCTGACCTAGTTTCTATTACAGAGACCTACCTGGACAAGGAGCCAGGGATGATTCTGGCCAACCTTGTTCCAGCTGGGTGTCTGGTCTCTGGGTTGGATTATGTGGTGCAGAGCAGGAATTCATGGCCTCCATGGCAACTATTGGCCTGTCCCAAGTAGTATTTGGCCCGACACATGAGAGGGGACATACTCTGGACTTGACATTTTGCACTGACCTTGAGGCAGGGGGTCCTATGATTGGGGTGTTTTATGTTCACCCTTTTCAAGGTCGAATCGTTACCTCCTGCAAGCCCTCATCTTGGCATGCCTATGCCCCTGGCAGGGCGCAGGACCTATTAGGATGGTCTGCCCCTGGAGATTTATGGAACCTATTGGCTTCCTGAATGCTCTGGGGGAGATGACCATGGACCTTGATGGCTGTTCCATTAATGACCTCGTGGCCTTCTGGAATGGGCGGTTGACTTAAGGCCGTCAATTGGGTATCTCCCAGGTGTCTGCTCCCAGCGTTCTGGCATCACAGGTCCCCATGGTTTACAGAGGACCTGGGGTGACTGAAGTGTGAGGGGAGATGGTTAGAGCGCTGGTGGCACTGAACTTGCACTGAAGACAACCTGTTGCGACATAGATCATTTTTGAAATATTATGCCAAAGGTGTGCGGGCAGCAAAGAAGAGGTTCTTTGCTGCCATCATAGCATCTGCTAAGTCGTGTCCGGTGGAGTTTTTCTGGGTGGTGAGGGGTTTGGTCAGTCTGGCCTGTCTCCACCTGAAACGAGTCGGGCAGTGTCCGCTGAGATACGTTTATAGCAGTAGGGAGATATTGGGGTTGGTTCTGGTGTGTGTGATTAACGCCACCCTTTGGGAGGGCAGGGTGCTGGACTGCCTTGAGGAGGTGGTGGTCCAGCCCTTGCTCAAGAAACATTGACTCACCGGCGGAGTTACCAGTCTGTCTCTAACCACAGTGAACCATGAGGTATCGATGACTCGTCTGCAGGACCTAGCTGGGGTGGATGGGACCGTTTTACAATGGTTCCAATCCTTCCTTGCCAACAGATATAAGTGGATGATACTGGGGGACCATTCATCATTCTCCCCCCCCCCCCCCGTGTGGGGTCCCGCAGGTTTTGGGTATGGTGTCATCAGTATGCTGATGACACCCAGTTGAATCTCTCCTTTTCATCTGACCCAGGCCCCGCAGTCTCCGTGCTTTCCCAGTGTTTGGTGCCCATGGGGAATTGGATGTCAAGCCAATTGAAACTTAATCCTGATAAAACAGAGGTAATGTTTGTTGGCGGGGTCGGGGATCTGAGGTGGGGGGATGGGCACCCGTCATTGGCAGGGTTTGTCCCTCATTGGCCTCCCAAGCACAGAGCCTGAGGGTGCTCCTGGATCCTCTAGTACACCTGGATATCCAGGTGTCAACTCTGGCAAGAAGCACCTTCCACCAAGTGCATCTGGTGAAAAGGCTCTGCCTGTATATTTCTAATTCCGACCTTGTCACTGTCATCCATTTGTCACCTTGAGGCTGGCAGCGTGGGGCTGCCCATGGTGACAGTCTGGAGACTGCAGCTAGTGCAGAATGCAGCAGCTCACCTGCCTATGGGGACAGGTTGCCATGAGCATATTACACCAGTGCTCTGTGCTCTGCATTGGCTGCCTATGTCTTCCGGACCCGATTCAGGATGTTAGTATTAACCTATAAAGCCCCACACGGTCTGTGCCTTACTTACTTGTGGGATTGTCTCACTCCCTGGGCCCCACGGTGGCTCCTGCAATTGTATGGGGATGTCCTTCTGGACGTCCCGCGATGTCGGCGAATGGCTACAGAAAGGAGAGCATTTTTGGTGGCAGCTCCAACACTATGGAACTCGCTCCCGGTGGGTGTCGTCTCAGCCCAGATCTTCTCACCTTCCGGCGGCCGTGTAAGCCCTGGCTGTTCTGCCAAGCGTTGGGTGGAGGGGATGAGTAAGGGGGTTGGAGCGAGAGGTTCTGGTTAGTTTGTTTATCTGTTATGGTATGGTTATTGTGCTTCTTCATTGTGTTTTAATTGAGTATTTTTAGATTTTATTGTATTGCTTATTTTGTGAGCTATTTCCTCTTAATCTTGTCTGTCCTTCCTCTTTACCTTTCCCTTTTAATTGTTTTTAATTGATTTTGATATTATTTTATATTATCATATGACATGTTATGACTGTACGTAGTCAAAGTACCATTTAAAGGCAGGGGAGTGCTATAAAAATAAAGATTATTATTATTATTATTACATTCATGAATATGGAATCACAAATTTATTTCAGTCTTCCTGTTCTCCTGCCCTATTGCAGAGAGAAAAGAAGAGACTCTGGAAGCGACAGGGACTTCGTCGGCTGCGGCCCCAGCTTTGTTTCCGGACATGGATGAGGAAGCCGAGTGTCCCATCTGCCAAGAGTATCTGACTGACCCAGTGAGCGTGGATTGTGGGCACAGCTTCTGCCGAGCCTGCATCACCAGGGTCTGCGACACGGGCCCCTGGAATGTCCCCTCTGCAACGCACAGATTCGGGAAAGCAACCTCCGGACCAACTGGCAGCTGAGAAACCTCGTGGAGAAAGTTAAAGCGGGTGGGGTAAGTCTCGGAGGAAAGACTCTGTGTGTGAGACATGGGAAAGCCCCTGCATCTGTTCGGAGAGGAGAATGGGGAAAACGTGTGGATTGTGAGAGATCCCCAGAGCGCGCGCTGCCGCTCATCAAAAACGCTGCCCGGAAAAAGAGCTAAAACTAATATATATAGCAAGTTCAGTGAATTTGCCTGCTTCAATCTGAATCGGGCAAAGCGAATAATAACCAAGATTTGGTTCCTGATTTGTCCAAGATCTGTTTTGGGTGCTTCAGTTTGGATCCTTTGGTGAGGGGAGTGTGTGTTAAAATTTGGGTGGGTTGGGTGTGGTGTGGGGCTTAGCAGCCTCTCTCTCGTGGCAGGAGAGGGAGGTGGGGGGGAAGGTGTGGAGGGGAACCCCTGGTGTGAGCAGGGGTAAACCTCCAGGGGGAGGGTTGCCCGCTGGTGGCAGAGGCAGGCAGGGGGGTTGGGGTGGAGTCCCCCTCGCTGGCCTGTCAGGGTAGCCTATGGAGGGTGGGTGTCTATTGGGGTTCTCTAAGGATGGGAGGGCTTCTGCTGCTATTGGAGTTGTTACGGGTCGGGGGAGATATGGTCCAAAGGGAAGGTGAGTTCCATCAGTGAGGAGGGAGTGGTGCCTTGTGCCCGTTCTCCTCTCAACCCCCCGTGCAGGTAGGTTGTGGGTCGAGGCCCAGGAGACCCCAGGCCTTGGTTTGCTGCTGCTAAACAGGAGGTCGGTTGTCAATAAGTCATCTACCATCCGGAAGCCTCGTGTATATTACAGAGACCTGGCTGGACAGTGAATCGGGCCCTATTCTGGCTGATCTTGTTCTGACTGGGTTCTCTGTGCAGCATCAGCCTCAGCGGACGGGGGGCTGTGTAGCCATTGTTATCAAGGATGCATGGTCTTTTAGGAGGTATCCGGTGCAGGCTCCAGCAGGTGTTGAGTGTCTCCATCTTGTGTTGGATTTGGCCGAGGACAGATTAGGGGTGCTGTTGGTGTACTGTGCACCCAATTGCCTGGCGGTGTCCCTACATGCTCTTGCTGATCTGGTGTCAAATGTGATCCTCCGGACCCCTAGATTAGTGGTCCTGGGGGATTTTAACATCCACGCTGAAACCGATCTTGGAGGAGCAAGGCATGAGTTCATGGCCTCCATGACAACCATGGGCCTGTCCCAAATCATCTGTGGCTCCACACATGAGGAGGAACATACACTGGATTTGGTTTTCTGCACTGGCCTTGAGGCGGGGGTTCAGTTAGTAGGAGTCAGGGGGGTGGAGCCTTTGTCATGGTCTGACCATTACCTCCCTTAAGGCATGCATCCTGGCGCATGTCATCCCCCAACAGGGTGCAGGATCTGTTAGATGGGTCCGCCCCTGGAGTCTTATGGACCCGGATTGGTTCTGGAATGCTCTGGGAGAGTTTCCCCTGGACCTTGACACGCGCTCTGTCGATCTCATAGCCTTCTGGAACACCTTGTTGGCCGAGAGCATTGACAGAGTGGCTCCCAGGCGTCCGCTGCCCTCCCAAGTCTCCCGCAGGTCTCCTTGGTTTACTGAGGGCCTGCAGTGTTTGAAGCGGCAGAGCAGGTGGTTAGAGCGACGGTGGCGCCAGACTTGCAATGAGTATGATCGATTGCAGCATAAGAGCAGTTTAAAGGCCTATGCTGTGGCAGTGCAGGTCGCAAAGAGGCAGTTCTTTGCTGCCTTGATTGCATCTGCAAAGTCACGTCCAGCGGAGCTTTTCCTGCTGGTGAAAGGCTTGGTCAGTCCTGCCTGCCTTGACCTGGAGCAATCCAGTGACCGCTGTGACCAGTTTATTGAGTATTTTGTAGATGAGATCGCTCGCATCCATCATGGTTTCAGTGCCACAGTTATTGCAGAGGATCATCTTGGGGCTATGGATGCCCCGTCCTGTCCTGTTTTGTGGGATCGGTTTCAGATGGTGTCGCCTGCCGATGTGGAGTCCTTGATAAGATCGGTTCATGTCACCACTTGCGAACAAGACCCATGCCCATCCTGGTTGGTGAAAGCCAGCCAGGAGATGTTAGGGCCATTGCTGGCTGGGGTGGTTAGTGCCTCCCTTTGGGAGGGCAGGGTGCCTGACTGCCTGAAGGAGGCTGTGGTTAGGCCTCTGCTCAAGAAACCATCTCTTGACACTGATGCTCCTGCCGGTTATCGGCCAATTTCTAACCTCCCCTTTTTAGGGAAGGTTATTGAGCGGGCTGTGGTATTGCAGCTCCAGGAACATCTGGACCGCACCGGTTTCCTTGACCCCTCTCAGTCGGGGTTTTGGCCTGGGTATGGTACAGAGACTGCATTGGTGGCCTTGGTTGATGATCTCTGT
>QEPC01002545.1:99338-126638 GCA_003113815.1 Sphenodon punctatus | reverse complement strand
GCAGTCTCCTTATTTTCCCAGTGCCTGTCGGCTGTGGGGGCTTGGATGAGGTTGAGCCATCTGCAATTGAATCCTGACAAGATGGAGGTGATGTTGGTGGGCGAGGGCTTGGGGGGGCCTAGGGGTGATTGAATCTCCTCTTGTTGGAGGGGGTTCGCCCTCCCATGGTGTGTCAAGTGCAGAATGTGGGTGTGCTTCTCGATTCATGGCTCAGCTTGGAATCTCAGGTTGTGACTGTGGCGGGGAGTGCATTTCGGCAGTTACATCTTGTCTGGTGGCTTTGGCCATATCTCTCAGACTGTGACCTCGCCACTGTCATCTATGCCTCCATCACCTTGAGGCTGGATTACTGCAACACACTCTACAAGGGGCTGCCTAAGAAGTTTGTCTGGAGGCTGCAGCTGGTACAGAATGTCGCAGTCCATCTCCTTACAGGGGCGGGCCTCAGGGAGCACATGACACCTGTTCTCCGGGCTCTGCACTGGCTGCCTATAGAGCACTGGGCTAAGTTCAAGGTGCTGGTTTTAACCTTTAAAGCCCTTCACGGCATTGGCCCTGCTTATCTGCGGGACCACTTCACTCCCTATGTGCCTGTGCGACCCCTGAGATTGTTCATGGGAGCCTTTTTGGAGGTTCCCCGGGTGAAGTGGGTGGCCACTGATGTTAGATTATTTTCGGTGACTGTCCCTGTGCTGTTTAATTCACTCCCAGAGGAAGCTCGGTTGGCCCCCACTCTCCTGTCATTTTGGCGATTATGTAAGACCTGGCTGTTCTGACAGACCTTTGGCGAGGGGTAGGGGAGAGGGTTGGGGGGGGGAGGGAGTGTTTTTTGTTTTGTGGTTTTCCCCCTGCATAATATGGACATTTTAATTGTTTAAAATGTTTTATTGTTTTTATAGTTGTATGCTGCACTGTGGGCAGGAGGGGCGGCATGCAAATTTTGTATAAATAAAATAAATAAATTAGTTCTGTGGTCTAGTAGTACTATGACAGGCCGAAAGGTAGATTCGCCATATGCAAGGTAAGGCATGGGGGCTGGAACAGGGAATGGATTGGCTTATGACCTGTTAGGAAGTCCCCTGCAGAGAGATTTGGCCACCCACCCACTTGTGGAGACAGAATGCAGGCAGGGCTTGACAGACCATTGGTCTGACACAGTATGGCACATCTTATGTTCCTATCTTTTTATGTTCTTTAGATCTGCAGAAAAAAAATAAAGCGGGGCTCACAGGGGATGACATCTGGCCTAATCGCCCACATTGAAGGTGACACGACGAGATTCCGGCGTGGAGGAGCATCACCAGAAGAAGCGGGGGAAGGCACGGCAGAACCACCGCCATCACAGGCCTTCCCTCTCCTCCAGCTCCGCTGAGGAATCCCCCCAGGAGGAGTCTGAAGCGGCAAGGGCTTTTCGGGTCCAAATCAGGAGACCGATCTGGAGTTCATAGACGGACTAAGGCTGCAAGCCCTGACAATGGAGAACCCGCTGGTGGAACTGTTCCAGGAGATCGAGGTACAGGAAAACAAGGTGGAGGCGTATTCCCAGGACCTCCGCACTGAGATCGCCGACCTGGAACTGTACCGCCAGTCAGTATCCCAGTGGCAGGGGCCGTGGACTTTGCCCGCCAACATGGCTACCAAATGGCGGAGGACGTGATGCCCGCCCCTAGGTCCCATGCACCCCTTCTGCCTTTCCCCCAAGTTCCAGGGGACAGGTCCAAAGACTTAAGAGTAGACTCCTTAAGTAAGTTTCCTTTTTAATGTTTGGTTTTCGTTTTATAATGTTGTTTGTTTAAAAAATGTTAATAAAAGTTTATATTTCTTGTTACGAGCTTTGTTTTTTCCGTCCAATCTTTTATGCCTCTGTGCTGCAGTTCTGGCAGGTGGCAGAATCTCATTGTATATACAGATTGTCAATTCCTACCTGACAGCAGCATCACGTGTAGCATTAGCGGATTAGCCCCAAGGTGTGCCAGCAGAAGGGTCTCAGCTTGCAGACAGCCCCCCAGGAGGGGCAGGGCTTGTGTCTGTGTGGGTGTGCCAGAGAGAAAGAGAGACAGGCTCCTTGGCAGCAGGCAGCGGTTGCTGATAGTCAGAGGGACTCTTTCAGCAGCTTCAGCGGGCGCTGAGGAGTAGGCTGGTGGGGGGGCAGGCTGGCATGCGGACACAGGTGGCCGCTGGCCAGTCAGGCATGAGCAGCGGCAGCACCCAGATGATGGATCTTGGAACTGGAGTGACTGCTTCTGGATGTAGTGGAATGGAATGACAGCCCCCCGTGACTGGAATGATGGTCCCAGAATCTTCTTGATGGTTCCTGGGACGGGCATGACTGCTTCAGGTACAGTGGAATGACAGCCCATGGGAGTTGAATGATGTCTCTAGAATTAGTGCTTGGTTGGGAAAGCCCAGCCCCTTACCTTTTGTCATTGACGCTAATGGCCACTAGCATTTGCAGTGAGCCGTGTGGGTCTTTGATCCTAAACGATGCTCTCAAAGATCCAGAGACACTGCCCAGCTGCCTGCTGGACCCCCTCCCCTTGTCCTCTGAACCAGCCTGCGTCTCGGAGTGTGCCTCTGACATGTAAGATATCCTGGGTTACTGGGGTTTGTAACTGAGAACACTGCCATGCCCAGATGTTAAGTGTCTATCCAATAAAATAGTTGTACCCACATACTTTGGCATGTTTATTGGCAACCTTCGATCCCGTTAGGGGTAAATTGAGGCACGCCACTTCATTTATTAGCTGTAACAGGACATCCTCACTCGGATTTCCTTCTTACTGGCCAACCAGGACATGGAAATCTCACGAAAGGTTACAATATGTGTTTTAAAGATGGAACTCCTTAGGAAGGATCTAGTTGAATCAAGGGGTTGTTATTGTGGCTTTGGAGATACCTTCTTCCACTAGAGTGCGAGTTATTTACAGCGTTATTCTCCTGGACCTTCATAATTTTGCCAGCCTGAGGCTTATGCATCAAATTACCTGAACTGAACTTGTTCAGGCCTCATCCTCCTTATGTCTCTGACCATGGCCAAACTGCCTAATCAATACCTACTAGGGGGAGGATGGGATGTGCTGGGTTCGTGACCCCAGGACATCTGTCTACTGAAGCAGGGCCCAGTGGACCCACCTAAGTGCTCGGTGGATGGGTGAGCCCTGCCCTGCCCACCTGGAGAATCCTCTAGCTGGCATGATGTCACCAGGCCCTGTCCCCTTGCAGCCCTCCATACCTCATGTCTGCACTCAGATAATTCCATTTCCCGGTCTCATGAACTCTGCACGCCCTCATCTCCCTCCTGAGATCCCAGCATCGTCCCCCTGGAGGCCCCTGCATGCTCGGTGGCCCTGGGGTGCCCCAAGCCCCACCCTGCTGATTCCTCCCTGTCTGGCCAGCAGAACTGAAACTCGATCTTGTTGTTTTCTCGATTCTCACCAAGAATCAAACTTCTTGATGGAGAATAAAGGGAAAAAACTAAAATTGGGAAAAGCTGCAATCTTGATAGTTTCTTGTCAAGATTTTTTTTCTCTGTTTAAAAACCAGAAAAACAATTGTGAATGCCCAAAATGGTCACTGGGGCTGTTTTGCGTATGCATAGCCTTTTCCAAAATGGCGCCTGCAGCATCACTGCCCTTTTGGAAAAGGGCAGCCGTTCTGTGGATGTGCAGAGTGGTTGCCCCTTTGGGGAAAGGCTGCGCATGCGCAGAAAGGCCTGGCTGCCATTTGTACATGCGCAGGTTTGGTGGGTTTTCTAAGCGTGATTCTCACGAGACTCGCTCGCCGTTAGCAACATTCCTGTGGCATTTCATGAATGGTTCTCAATTCTCACAAGAATCAAATTGATTCTCGTTTCAGCCCTACTTCAGAGGCAGTCTGACTGCTGACCCTGATTCTCCATCCCTGACTTAAGACATGAATCTCCCAAGGTTGAAACGAGAGGATTTTTTTCTCCCATATTTATTATTGTTGTTATTATTATTTTATCTGGCACTTTACAAAGAATAATATAGACATGGTCCCTGCCCAAGGGCTTACAATCTAAAGACGGGGAGGGAAGACAGGGAAGGGGAAACAGAGGGAGAGACAAGGGAAGCGACATTCATGAGGATGCAAAAGCTCAGGCACACATTTTTGGCTTGGTTGCAGTAAATTGGGAGATTACAGATAATAGGTGGGGGATAATCCTGGGTGGGAATGGTTAGCAGGCGTTAGGAAGGGCGGAGCAGAAGAGGTGGGCTTTGAGGAGGGACTTGAAGGTGTGGAGGGTGGGGGCAAGGTGGACGAGGGCAGGAGGGAGTTCCAGGCATGCGGGGCAGCGAGGGAGACGGGATGAAGGCGGTTGGGGGAGCAGGATTCAGGAGAACCCCAAGGCTGAGGACCTGAGTAACCAGTTCGGGTATGCACCAGTGCCCCATGTCATTTTTGTTTTTCATTTTCATTATTAGAAATTGTCATTATGTTTACAAAAATGTCATTTTTGTTGTTGGTATCGGTAACGTTTTCAAAACAAGATTTTATTTTTGGTATCTATACTGATTCTCATGCACAAAGAAAGATTTTTCTTTTGGTATCGTGATTGCACGAGACTGGTAACGATACCAAAACTGGTAGTTCGATAGGCTGTGCTGTAGTGTGTGGCTGGCTCCGTGTGTGTGGCTAATAGGGGTGTGCACCAGGGCCCCCGTGTCATTTTCTTATCGTTATTAATGACAGTGTCATTCTCGTTATCATTGACATTATCGGTATTGGTATAATTTTCAAACCAAGATTTAATTTTTTGTGTCGGTATCAATTCCCGTGCACAAACAAAGATTTTTCCTTTGGTTTCGCTATCGATCTGCGTGACCATGCGAGACCCGGAACAATACCAAAGCCAGAAGTAGTTCGATAGATAGGCTGTGCTGTGGTATGGTGTGACTGACTGGCTGTGTGTGACTGTGGTTTGTGTGGTGGGTTGTGTGTGTGGCTGGAAGGCAGGACATTGAAAAAGGTGAAGGTGGAGGAGGAAATGGAGGATGAGGAGGCAGCTGGACCATCTTGTCAGGTGGTGAAGGTGGGAGCTCCTCTTCTGAAGGAGAGGTGGGCAGCAATGGTGCCAGTGCCAGGTTTATAAAATTTATTTATTTATTTATTGTTCCATAGAACTTTGCTGAGGGGTGGTAAAAGAATAACATCCTTTAGGATGAGCAGGCAGGCATGAACAGCAGCAGCACCCCAAGACATTGCTGGATCTCAACCTGCAGATAGCACCCCAGGTGGTGGTGTGGGTGGGAGACCGGGAAAGAGGCAAGGAAGCAGCAGCACCATCCAGTTGCTATGGGAGAATGGGTATTGGGCTGGGAGGAAGGACAGGGGGCATTGCATGATTGCATAATATTATGTAGGTGTTATTTATTTATTTTTTATTCAAAACTTCTATCCGCCCCTCCTGCCCAAAGGCAGCAGTTGTGTGTTCTTGCTTCAGAGAGGGCGATGGTGATGATGCTGGTGGTGAGTACGACAGCCCGACAAAGACCGGCCGACGCCCCAGAGCAGAAGCAGGCCAAAAAGGTTTGCGGTATGGGAATATTTCTATCCCCCAAAAGGCAGCTACGAACAATGCAGGGTAAGGCAGGGGGCTGGAAGAACAGGGAGTGGCTTGGCAGAGATTGGCCACTGGCCAGCCACTTGTGGAGACAGAATGCAGGCAGGGCTTGATAGACCTCATTGGTCTGACCCAGTATGGCACTTCTTATGTTCCTACCTTCTGCTGTTTTTTAGATGTGTGACAAAAAAATCAAAAGGGGGTCGCAGGGGATCAGATCGGGGCTCATCGCCCACGTACAGGGCTTCCACCATCTGAAGGTAAAGATGGCAAAGCAGGGTACGTCTAGCATCACTGCCAGCAGTAGACCACAAGGGAGGCACCATCCCCTTCCTTCCCCCTCCAGGTCCTCTGCCGAATCCCTGCCGGCCCCAAATCATGAGGCAGAAGAGGACACCCCTGCAGTGAGGGAACTTTGTCGCTCCCTGCGGGCAGAAAGGGAGAACTTGCTTGAGAGTTTCCGTGCTGTCATGAGGGCAGAGGAAACCCTTGTTGCCCACTCCCGGGCTATGGAGATCCATGACCTGCAGTCACAGGCGTTCGCAACCTATGTCCAGTCCGAAAGAGACATGGTGGTGGTTTTCCGGCAGTTGCTGGTGGACTCGAAGGCAACAATTTCGGGAGCCCTCAGAGTTGCGAGGTAGCATGGAGCAGAGGTCCCTGACATCCCCATACCTCTGTCCCATTGGCAATTGTCCACTTCTCCTCCCCATGTCCCAGGGGTGGAGGAGGACTAAGTTTTGTAAATAGTTCTACGTAATGTTTCTACGTAATGTTTCGTTCTATCATAGTTGAAATGGTTTAGTAAAAGTTGTTTTATTTTACCAGCTGATTTTGACTTGTTTCGGTGAGGGTGTGCCAGAGAGGGGGGCTCTGTCAGAAGGAGCAGTGGGTGGCGGCAGCACTGTGGGATTAGTACCACCCCAAGGTGCGCTGGGCAGGCGCGTAGCAGCCACTGAGCAACCCTGGCTTTATGCATTATTTTATTATGTTATTTATATAATATAATTGAATTTTAAAAAAAAATTTACTCACCCCCAGGGTAGATGTCAATAATTCATTATTCAATAATTAATATTTAATCAATTATTACATGTTAATATTTAATTAATTATTTAATAATTAATTGCATATAATTAATTTTATAATTTAAATGTAAAATAATGTTAATTTTAAATTATAATTTATAATTATATAAAAAAATAAATATTTTCTTTGTTACCACCAAGGTGACTCATCAAGTTGTGAGTGGGTATTTGAGACACCAGGGGCCACCGCAGCCTAGTTGTTCTTTTGCTTTTCTTGGAGTCCAGCCAGGCAGCTGCAGCAGGCAGGATCCCTCCAATTTCAAACACTCTCCAGGACAGTCTTCCCTCTGCTCTCTCCTTCCCCCTCCTCTAGCAGCGCATGCCGGAAGGGACAGGCAGGGCTCACTTCCCCGATGAGGTCAAATGCGATGGTTCTCTGGGAGGGGAGTGGGGGCTAGTGGGTTAGAGCAGGGGGGCTGGGAGCCAGGACTCCTGGGTTCTCTTGGAGGGGGAGTCAGCGCTAGTGGGACACCCCACACCTAGAGGCCTGTCCAGACTTGTCTTCAAATCAAATCAAATATTTATTTGGTGTGACCATAGGTCTTAACCACAGACATCAAATGAGGCCATAAAATAGAAACAGAACAAAAAAATCATAAAATAAAAAAACAAACTCCCGCTTAAATTCTAATATTAAATAAGCCCTACTTGCCACAAAGGTTGTCTTTGAAACCTGCAGGAAAGGGGATTCCCCCCCTGCCTCAGCCAGCTTGTTACGCTGATGAACAGCTCTAGCAGTCAGGACATTTCCCCTAATATTTCACCTGCCTTCCTGTAATTTATAACCATTGCTTCTCACATATACACTTAAGTGTGGGTGCACAGAGCGCTTCTCAAACACCGCTCTGACCTCCAGGGAATTGTAAATTCTAGAATGCATCCGCCGTTTGCAGAGAATATTTTAGGATCTCTGGCCTGTGAATTGTTGCCTTCTTGCCTTGGGCAGAGACTAGAGTGAGCTTCAGCAGAAACATTCAGATCCAGTCTCTTGCAGAAGCCGGTTGTTTCTCCCTCCTCAGTGTTGCTAAAATCCAGCCTATCCTTATCCCCCCACTGTCCATGCTCCAGTCATCTCTTGCCTTGACTGTAATCTCCTTTTTACTGGCCTCCCTTCCTCCCTCCTTGACCTTCTCCCTTCTGTACAACACTCCTCTGTCAAGGTCATCTGCTTCGCCCACCTCCCATTGTGTTCAGCCCCTCCCTCCCTCCCTCTGCCCAAATGCGACGTTCAGGAGAAACTCCTTGTCTTTGCCTTCAAGGATCTTCACAGTCTTGTTGCCTCCCTGTCTTTCTGCTCTTTTTTTCTGCTACATTCCTGCCCGGGAGCTTCACTCCTCCTTTGCCCCCCCACCTACCCACCCCACAGTCTCCTGCACCCTGAAAAGTCTCCTCCTATTTCCTCTGCTGCCCCCTGTGCCTGGATCTCCCTCCCTAAATGCATTCGCTCTGCTCCCGCCTGATGCTCAAGTCCTTCCTGAAAACCTAATTCTTCCATCAGGCTTTCGCTAGCTCCTCACCCCCCCAGGCTGCTCACTGAGGCTCCTTCTACCGTCCTGTCAGGCAGGGCCCCCTTCTTCCCTGTCACTAAACTGAGCAAATGCACCTGCAACCAGTCACCTGTGTGAATGTCTCCCTGTCTCTCCCGATGTTCCCCTCTCCCTGCTCTTTCCTAGATTGGACGTTCCTTATTTATTTATTTAAAATTCAATACCCCATCCTCCCCCTAGGGCTCAGGGCAGCTTACAATAGAAAAACACCCACTAAAATACATTCAAATCCCTTTAAAAAACCCACCCTCACCCCTAAATAACCCCCCAACCCCCTATTCCCCACCTGCCAAACACTTTGCTACAATGAAAGGTCTTCCATCATAATGATTGGACAGTGATAGCAACATTGCAGGTGCTAGATAAATAGATAAATAAATAAATAAATAATAAAGCACAGATTTATTATTTCTGGATTCTGAAAATGAACCAAGAAACATGGAATAAACCTTTGAAACAGTTTTGAAATTAAAGCGCTCGGCGTTTGCTGCTGCAGGTTAACGCCATCGCGAAACACTGGAGGGTTGAGGTTTCTGCCCATGGAGTGAATACCCCGATTTGCATATTGGCTAGTGATGCAATGTCTCATTTACATAAGAGGCAAGAGCTCCCCAGGAAATGGCTCCCACTCCCTCCCCCCATTGGCTGGATCTCCCCTCCCCTCCCTTCCCCTCCTAGAGCCAGATCTCTNCTCCCTCCCCCCATTGGCTGGATCTCCCCTCCCCCCCAACTTCCTTTCAGGGCCAGACCTCTTCCCACCCCCCATACTTGCTCTGAACTCCCTTTTCTCTCCTGTGTGATTGGCTCCCTCTCCCCCAGGGGGTACGTGCATGGGTTGGGGGGGCTCACTCTAGTCAAGAGAGGGGCAGGATCCTGGAGCATAGAGAGCTGGCCTAGAGCGTCACTCTCCCTGTACACAGCTTTCACCACGAACCACAGAGAAACAGCTAGAGTGTCCTCACCCCTCTATCCCCATAGAATCCTAGAACAGGGAGGAGGCTCAGACTAGGTCACCTAGACCAGCGGCCCTGCTCAGTGCAGGAAATCCACAGCTACAGCATCCCCGACAGGTGGCCGCCCAGGCATTCAAAAATCCCCAGCAAAGGCAGGTCCACCCCCGCCCTAGGCAGTGTCTGTTCCACTGTCCGTCAGCTCTTACCGTTAAGCTCTTCCTCATGTTTAGCCAAAATCGGCTTCCTTGTAATTTGAGCCCATGGGTTCTTGCCCTCAGGAGCAACAGAGAACAAGTCTGCTCCATCTTCTATCGTGACAGCCCTTCAGAGATTTGAAGAGAGCGATCATGTGTCTCCTTTGTCTTCTCCAGGCTGAACACGCCCAGCTCCTTCAGCCTTTCCTCAGAGGACTTGGTTTCCAGACCCCTGACCGTCTTTGTCGCCCTCCTCTGCCCCCATTCTACTTCGTCAATGTCCTTCATAAAATGCGGTGCCCAGAACTGGACACGGGACTCCAGGTGAGGTCTGACCAGCGCAGAATAGAGTGAAACGATTACTTCTCATGACCTGGACAATATGCTTCTGTTAATGCAGCCTAAACTTGGATTAGCCTTTTTTTAGCAGCTGCATCGCACACTGCTGATGCATGTTCCGCTCGTGATCAACTGCAACCTCTAGATCCTTTTTCACATGTACTGCTGCCAAGCCATGTATCACCCATCCTATATTTGTGTAAATTTGATTTTTCTTACCTAAATGCAGAACTTTGCATTTATCTCTGTTGAATTTCATTGTGTTAGTTCTGGCCCAGCTTTCCATGTCTCTATGGCTGTCAGGCTTTACAATGAATGAAACTTCCGGGAGGGCAACCTTTCCTGGCTGAGTCCTCCAGGGTCATAGAGCCTGTGCTGTTAGAGAGGCCCATTCGCTGTGGCTTAAGGGGATGTTGCTGCCCGTGTCTCAGGGACACAGTCTGAGCAGGGATCCCCTCCAGACACAGAACCAGGGGCGGATTCTCTCCCCAGAGAACGAGGCTCGGGGGAAAGTGAAGATCGAGGCCTCGGTGTCGGCATCGAGAAATGTCACCCGCCCCCCTGCCCAGTCCAGACAAACCCGGATCCTCCTGGGGGGGCGGCTCAGAGACAGGCAGGTCGGTTCAGGGAAGGTGACCGCTGCCCTGTACTGACCAAATGACAGCCCCACAGCCCAGATTCCTCCCTTGGGGCTAAGGCTGATCCCTCCCTTCCTCCTCACAGATTCTCTGGCGACCCCCACAGCCCAGCGCTGTCCATCCCCCACCTCCACCTCCCAGCAGTGTCTCCCCGAGGTGAATCCCTCACGGCCCAGCACACAGCGCCAGGTATCAAATCTCTCAGGATTGTCAGGCAGATCCTGCTCTGTGTCTCCCCATCTCACGCTTTCCCGATCCTCTGACAGGACGAGGATGGGATGAGCCGTGTCTGGATCCAGAGTCACCTTCGCTGCAGGGGAGAGAGAGGGAATCGGTGCGTCAGAGGCAGAGCTCAGCTCTGGGGGACACTGGGGCCATTCCTCAAAGAGCTACTGGGATGTGGTCTCTGAATCCAGGGAGCTGCCCTCTGTCCTGGGCAGATGGGGGTGGAGCAGGACTGGGCTGGCCTCACCACGGTCCCAGATCTCCCTGCCCCATAGTCACTCAGCAGGTCTGAACTTGTCAGGCTTTAGGACCCAGTGAGCTGCAGATGCTTTCCCCTCCGTGCTGCGGGCAGGCCCGCCTCTGATGATGGGCAGGGGCAGGGGTGGGGTCCTGGCTGAGCCGCAGCAGCGGAGCACATGTCTGCCCGGCCCGACAAGGCTGCAGTAGGGGAGCCAGCATACGGGGGTGCCCAGCCCCATGGAAGGAGAGCGCCGGTTCTGTGCTACCGAGCCAAGTTGGGGGTGGGGGTGGAGTCCCAGGGGAGCAGGGCAGAGAAGCCCATCAAGGAGCAGGAGATAGGCAGCCCCAGGCAGAGAGCAGAGACCCCAACAGAAGCAGAGCAGACAGAGAGAGAGAGAGAAAAAGTAGCGCCCCCCCCCCCATGGTATCTGCTGCTCAGTCTGGGCCCCTGGCCCCTTCTCTCCCTGCCCCAGTGGGGTCTGCCCATCAGGTGGCGGAGTGTCCTATTTCTAGGGGGCGTGGTCTGGCCAGGCCCCACCTGAGTGCTGCCTCTGAGGTTGACCCGATACACCCTCCCACCCCGAATCCTGCCTGTCCTCCTGAGCTCACCTCAGCCGTGTGTCCTGTCCTACCTGGCTGTGTGAGTTGTCTGCAACTGGAGGGAGTGTGGGGGCATGGCAGGCTGCTGCCTAGTGCAGCAAGAGGCTTCTCTCAAGGGGCTGTGATTTTGACTTGGCCAGCTGCTGGGAGAGCTTTCACGTTTGCAACAGCATAAGGCTATTGTGCATGTGCCCACTGGCTCTCTGGCATGGAGACAGAGGGTGCATGCACTCGGACGAGGAGAGATTTACTGGCTGGCAAAGTGGCAGCCTCCACAGTCCAGGCCGACATGCCTTCCTAATTTCAGTGACCGAGAGGTTTTACAGATCATGGTTGTCGTGAAGGCTAAATTGTGCCCCAAATTTGTGAAAATCGGTTAAGAAACAAAATCGTTATGGCTGTTTGAAAAAGTGATGAAACTGCGCTTTTTATGGTGGCTTCCAACCGTTTCTTGCTGCAGCGTAAGTGCTTTCAGATTGTTGCCTTTGCGTTATATTTGTGCTGGAGAAATTGGGGTGAGCCGGGTGAATCGCATGCTTTTTGGATTTTTGAAATTTGGTCAGTGGCAGTTTCCCCCCCCCCCCCGGGGGTTTGAGGCACTGCCCCCCTAGTGCCGCGGGGGACCCCTGCCACGTCATCCCTTCTTTAAAAAACAAACAAACCCGCACCGCCACTTCTAACAGCAGCAGCCTCTGACTTCTGCTTCAGAGGCTGCTGCTGCTGTCAGTCACAGTGATCTATCTCCCTTCTGGGACCCACTCTCAGAGCCGCTCTGAGAGTGGGTCCCAGAAGGGACAAAAAGGCTGAGCTGCTCAGCCGCCCAAACCACGTTTTCTATTGAAAAGGCGATTTGGGCGGCTGAGCCCCTCAGTCCACAGCACACATAGGACGTGCTGTGGAGGGAGGGGCTAGCCTTTTCCATTGCGCCTAATGGGCACAATGGAACCTCTTGCCTGGGCGCTTGCTGCAAGCGCCCAGGCAAGAAGCTTTGGGCCGGGCGACTGAGGCAGGGACCAGCGTGCATGCGCACTGCTCCCTACCTCAGGCACACATGGAGTTAGGGACAAGGCTGACGGCACGCTGTTGTGCTCTCCCGGCCTCTCAACAGCACGCCGCCAACCTCAGCAGCTTCCCTGCCATTGCTGCTCTCCCCCTCAATCTGCCGCTCAGAGCAGCGGGGGGGGGGGGAAGCGGTAAGGCAGGGATTTTTTTTAATTATTTTTTTTACCTTTTAAATTGCCCTCACATCCTGGCTCCGGAGGAGCAGGATACGCGAGCAATTTAAAACACGATAAAAGTCCCCCTCCACCTCTGCCTGCAGTCTGGGCTGCCGGGGACAGCCAGAGCAGCAGCCAGGTAAGTGATCCGTCCCCCCACCCAACTCCCACCCCCCGAGGGTCCCCCCACCCTGCTCCCACCCCCCAGGGTCTCCCCACCCCGCTCCCAGCCCCGAGGGTCCCCTGGAATAAGGAAAGTCTGTTATGACCTATGGGCTGCAGGGTCAGAAACAAGGGGCACCTGGTCCATTTTATGCGGGTGTGGGGTCTGAAATAATACAACCTTGTTACATTCTATGGGGCTGTGGGGTATATTAAAAGGGGAGCCTGTTATGTTGTACAGGCTCTGAAATAAGGAGAACCTGTTATGTTCTATGGGGTTGTGGGGTCTGAAATAGGGGAGGCCCTTTAATTATACAATGAGGTTGTGGGGTCTTAAATGGGACTGCAGGGTCTGAAATATGGGATGTCCACTGTGTTCTGTGAACCTCCCTTACAAATCAAGGAGTAGGGAAATCCCAAGATCTGTGAATCGGGACCACGGCGATCCAATCAAAACCTGACACTTCCGTTTCCCGACATCTCAATGGGAAAGCTCTACTGAGCCTCACGGCCTAAATTCGAGAGTGAAGATCGTTTCCATTGAAACTATAGCTGGAATCTCACCGGTTTTGTACGATGTCGGGGCAAGTTTCTTTGCTTTCTCCAAATCCAATGACAGAGATTCTGGAAGACAGTGAAAAAGCTCAGATTTCATGGGATAATCCCTTCTGGTTCCGTTTCCCAAGTTTCTTGAAAGTAGCCTTTAGTGGAAGGGAGGGGAACCACCGACCCATGAGTTCCATATGTTCCACAGCCGGTTTTTATCTGGCCCCTTTCCAATTCCTGGGGCACTTGTTCTGGCCTATGGGGGCGGTGGGGTCTGATAGAGGGGAGGTCCTGTAAATTCATTGAGGTTGTGGGGGTCTTAAATGGGCACCCATTACCTTCTGTGGGGCTGCAGGGTCTGAAACATAGCATGTCTAGTATGTTCTATAAGGCCCCTCTAACAAATCAAGGAGTGGGGAAATCCCAAAATCTGTGAAATGAGACCAGAGGAATCCATTGGAGACCTGACACTTCCATTCCCCGGCATCTCAATGGGAACAGTCCACTGAGCCTCACGGCCTAAATCTGAGAGTGAAGATCATTTCCACAGCGGGAAACTCACCTGTTACGTACGATGCTTTCTCCAAAGCCGACGGCAGGAATTCTGGAAGGGAAGAGAGAGACAGTGAAAGAGCTCAGATTTCATGGGATATTTCCTTCTGGTTCCGTTTCCCACGTTTCCTCACAAAGTAGCCGTTAGAGGAGGGGAGGGGAACCCCCGACCCACGGGCCAGATACGACCCACAGCTGGTTTTTATCTGGCCCCTTTCCTGTTCCTGACTGTGACCAATGGATCCAGCCCCTGCCCTCAAGCACTGAAGGCGCGAACTTAGGGGGGAAGGGAGCAGAGATTGGGGGGGGGCAGGACTCAAAGGTAAGGACTGAATCCCCAGGCCAGATCCCTGGTGCAGAAGATGGGTGCCCCTCCCCACCAGAGGATCCCCCCCCCCTCCCATAACCCCCTTTCCCAGTGCGTGGACATACAGCTGCACCAGGAAGCGTGAGACCCCAGGCCCGTAAACCCCGATGCTTTACTGTGATGTTTGAATGACTCTTAACCACCCCAAGCTGCCTGTAGCTGGAGGGGCGGGGTAACAAATCTTTTAAATAAATAAAATAAATAAATAAATAAACTTGCGCAGGGTATGAGACCACTGTCTGCCGGGAGCTGGGGGTGAACAGCAGGGAATGGATCGCTCCATTATGACCTGTTGGGAGGGCACTTTTCGGAAGCAATGGAAGCTGCCACTGTCAGAGACAGGATGCTGGGCTGGATGGACCTTTGGTCTGGATCATCTTCCTCCTTAACAACCCTCCCTCGACTAGAAACTTTGCCTAGGTCAGCCATGTGCCCATGAGGACACTGTAAAGGGGATACTGGGAGCCTGGCCTAACAAGGGTCTGACAGTGACACTCCCTCTAGTGGGGAGTTAGGCTAATAACCGGTTCGGTGTGAAATCCAGCAGAGAAGTGCTCTCTCACTCCCTCTAGGGGGAAAGACAATAACAACAGGCTCTGGGCTGTAGTGACGTGCTCCATAGGAGCTGGATCATGTGGCCGATGACTCCGCGCAGCTGGGGCATAAAGGGGTATTTTCAGACAAGATGCAACCCTGCACGGGCACCCAGGACCCACAGATCTTCCCACCTGTCTGAAGATGGAGCAGTCGGATGCGCGCTCCTGCGAGCCAGGGAGCGCCCACTCATGCATAGATCGGTAACTGTCGGGGGGGCACAGGAGTGGAGGCTGAGCTGGGGTTCCATAGGGTTTCTGAACATCAGGGGCTCACGTCCCTCTATCTCCCCCCCCCCCCTGCACCGGCCAAGTTGCCTATTCACTCATGGAGAAGTGCTATGAAATGTGGAGTGATCTATGAAATGTACAGTGGCCACTTCTGTGGCTGGGGTAGCCACGCTGGGAGCTGCCTGTTTGAAGTGCTCCACCCCCACCCCCCGCACTCCACCTGCATGAGTGCTCTGCTGCACTGCCACCCCCCGCCCCCACACACATCGCTTTGCTCATTTGAAAATGCCTCTGAGGCTCCCTTACAAATCAAGGAATGTGGCAATCCCAAGATCTGTGAATCGAGAGCACAGGAATCCATTGGAGACCTGGCACCTCCATTTCCCGGCATCTCAATGGGAAACGTCCATTGAGCCTCACGGCCTAAATTTGGGAGTGAAGATCATTTCCATGGAAGATGTTTTGTTAAAGGAAATAGCAGCTGGAGCTGGAATCTCACCTGTTCTGTACGATGCCTGGGCCGGTTTCTTTGCTTTCTCCAAATCTAATGCCAGTGATTCTTGAAAGGAAAAGAGAGACAGTGAGAGAGCTCAAATTTCATGGGATATTTCCTTCTGGTTCCGTTTCCCATGTTTCCTCACAAAGTAGCCGTTCGAGGAGGGGAACCCCCGGCCCACAGGCCAGTACGACCCACAGCTTGTTTTTATCTGGCCCCTTTCCTGTTCCTGACTGCGTCCAATGGATCCAGCCCCTGCCCTCAAGCACTGAAGGAGCGAGCTCAGGGGGAAGGGAGCAGAGATTGGGGGGGGGGGCAGGACTCAAAGGTAAGGACTGAATCCCCAGGCCAGATCCCTGGTGCAGAAGATGGTTGCCCCTCCCCACCAGAGGACCCCCCCACCCCACCCCGTTTCCCAGTGCCTGGACATACAGCTGCACCAGGGAGCGTGAGCCCCCAGGCCCGTAAACCCCGATGCAGCTGAACCGCCTGTTCCCATTAGAGTGATGTCCTTGTTCGGACTGTCCCTTTGAACTGTGCACGGTCTCAGAATGACTTTCTGCATCCCTAAAAATCCTAAATTCTGAACCAGGAAAACCAAATTCTGCAAATTGCTTTTTGCTTAATCCAACTAATCTGCATAATTTTGCAAACTTGTAATATGCAAATATGCTTCACAGCTCACACTTTTCACCTCTGGGAGCTGGGCGTGAACAGCAGGGAATGGATCACTCCATTATGACCTGGGGGGGGGCAGGGGAGGGCACTTTTCTGAAGCAACAGAAGCTGCCACTGTCAGAGACAGGATGCTGGGCTGGATGGATCATTGGTCTGGATCATCTCCCTCCTTAATAACTCACCCCCCCTGCCGACCCTCCCTCAATTAGAATATTTGCCATGTCAGACTTGTGCCTATGGGGATGAGAGGATCCCAGAAATGCTAATTCCCCTCCTACCTCCTTCCTGGTACCTTTGAATTTCTGGAGAGTCTCATGCAGAGCAGCAGTTTGTAGAGAGAAGGCCCTTAGAGTCTTTTCCAGCTCAGGAGAATTGTCCACCATCTGCTGGAGCCGCCTCTGCTTGTACCTGGAGTGAAACATGTTTACATTATTTCACCATTTACGGTATCGGGATGACAAAACAGAGCCGGCTTTGAGCATGAATGAAACACCTGTCTCGTATGGGGCCCTGGGCTTTAGGCAGCACTTAGTACTGGAAAAAAAATAAATTCTTGTTTCCAACTTCAAAATGATGCTAAACCATGTTGCGCTTTCCCACGATGCCTCTGAATATCGACTCTGAAGTGAAATTCTAACTTTAAATCAGATGTTGGGAACCTGTGGGTCAAATCCAATCTATGCCTGGTTTCTTGTTGTTTTTATTTTTAAAAATTTGGTCCTTTTCCAGTTCCAGGATCTGGACCAGTGATTTTTTTACATTGCCGCCATATAACAACGGCGGAAATGTAAAAAACCCAGTAAAATCAGCCATGTTAAAAATATGGTATTGGGAGATCCCATACTGGTAAATCCGGTATCCGATAATCCCCCTGGAATCCCACCCCTATCATTTTGGCAATTGGGTACTTTGGTATTTGCTACTTTGCTCCAGTTGATTTTCAGTATCTTTGTTGTTAGTTACTTTTTATGACTTTATCCTGTGTTACATCAACAGACCAATCAAAATAATTTCTTAAAATTCAAAAAATACCCCACCAAATAGCACCCTACCCTCTCATCAGCTGACACCTCACCAAACTTTACAGCTAGACTATCATTCCTATTATCCTATAGGCCTCCAGAACTACAACCCCCGTGATCGTTCAGCTCTTCCTTAAAGGAGCCTGTACCCAGCTACACAAACGAAGAGTTCCCCAGTAGCTAAGGCCTCCTTATTGCTTATCACAGTCCTCTGGTTCCTTCTCAGCACGGGTGGGAGTGGGAGGAAGCCACGTACCTGCTCAAGGTGCTCTCGATGTCCTACAGGGAGAGAATGAGAGCTCAGTCACAACCGAACTAGGAGGTTTCCTCTCTTGGAAAACGAGGTGAACCCTCTCCCTGTTGTTTAAGAGCCATGGACATCCGCCCCCAGCAAAACTGGAAATGTTCCTGGGAAACACACCAAGCCCAGAGCCTAGGGTTTGCAGGGGATAACAACTGCAACATGCTAATTTGCATAGGCCTGTAGGTCTTGGTTTATGTCAATTTATGCCTATTTTAAATAACCCATTGACTAACATTGAGGCTGGGCTAATAAACCACACAAGGGCATTGGGGCTGGGGCTGCGGCTGTGGAGGACAGAGAGTTACATGTGGGCTGAGTTTGGGCTATGCGGGTGCGAGCTGCAGGGACTATGGGGATGCAGGGTAGATGGGAGGAGGGAGCGGGTGCAGGGGAAGGAGGTGTTGAGGCTGCAGCAAGCAATGGCCATTAGGACTTTTAGCATCTGCTGAGCATGGACACCCAATTCCTGGACTGTCCAGGTGAAATCTGGATGGGTTCCCCCCCGCAAACTCTTCCTTTAGGGAACCCTCCCTCTGCTGCCCCTGGGAGCCACCACTGACTGCAAATTCCAGGACCAGAGTAACCCATCAGTTGTGATTCAGCAGCAGGAGATTTGCTGGGGCAGAGAACTGGGGCATTTCTACCCAGCCTCACCTGCAGGAACCGGCTGGCCGGCTGCTGGCACCGCCCCTCCATCTCCCTGATCAGGGTGTCGAGACGGGAAATCTCCTCAGAGCACCTGGCGGCGTCCCCTCCCCTCCTCTTCCTGATCTCTGTCTCCAGCTCTCCCAGCCGGGCCAGCAGGAGGCGCTGCTGTTCCTCCAGGAACTGACGCAGCCCCTCAAATTCAGAGAGAATCTTCTGCCTCTCAGCTCCAACTGCTTCCTGCAACACAATCAAACCCTGCTCTGTAAAGACTGGTGGGGCCCATGGGGAGCAAATTACAGCAACCACCGACTCAGCAGTTCCCTAAATCTGTGTCTGGGAAGAGAGGTCCATTAATGGCTACTAGCCAAGCAGGCTAGGGGACGTAGCCTCTGTGTGTCAGGAGCTGGGAGTGAACAGCAGGGAATGGATCGCTCTATTATGACCTGTTGGACACTTCTCTGAAGCAAACAAGAATGGCCACTGTCGGAGACAGGATGCTGGGCTGGATGGACCATTGGTCTGACCCAGTACAGCACTATGTTCTTATGTTCTTTGTTGGTGTGTTTTCTGCTCTTGTTTAATGATGTTTCTGTGGGACAGTGATAAGTGTAACAGCTAAGAGCTCTGGACAGAGCTGGGTAGGGTGAGCAGGACTATCCAGCCTTTTCTTCAGTCGATGGAGAGAGACAAAGGGGTCCGGCTGGAGCAGAAGGACAAGTCGGATTTATTGATAGGATGGGCATTATATGGAAACATTCATTTTGGTGCTATGTTCATTCAGCTAATCAGAGAGCTGTCCAGAAATGTGAAGAATATTTGCGAATCCAGCATCTACTATTGGTTTCAGCTCTAGTTCCCCACCGCGGTTTAGGACACAGAGCTCCCATCACGTCCCCGGGCTCATTCACAGGGATTAACAGCCAAACTCACCAGCAGCTCCTGGCTTTTCTTTTCACCACTCAGTTTCTGCGCCAGAATCCCATCTCTTTTTTTCTTCACAGGAGTTAAATAACTCAGGAGTTTTTCCTCCAAAAGAAAAAAAATGAAGGTTATTAAAGAAAAAAATACGGATGTTTAACTTTCTTTTAAACTTTGCCTTAGGTCCAAGGATGTGTTGCCATTAGTCAGCACATTGTGGGTGCACTGACACTTGGAAGAGAGACCCAGAGTCCCAGAGCTTCAAGGAAGCAACTCACACTTTTTTTGTTCAAGTGACCCCATATAAGGTGTCCCTCATGTTCTATGGGATCTGAAATAAAGGGCATCCACTCTGTTCTGTCTGGCTGCTCCCCACAAGAGGAGCCTGTTATGTTCTATGGGGCTGTGGGGTCTGAAATGAAGGATGTCCATTACTTTCTATGGGAGCTGCAAGGTCTGTTGCAAGAAGCACCTGTTATCTTCTATGGAACTGAGGAGCTTCTGAAACAAGACACACATGTTATGTCAGGAATGGAGAAACTTCACTCTGCTGTGACCCAGCTCCCTGCCCCTGCAAGGCTCCATGTATGGAGCATCCTGCATGGGGAGAGGCGTGATCGCCTATAAGGGGGAGTGTGTGTCCACCAGCCAAAAAGTGCTGTGTGACCTTCCAGCAGGGGAGCCACAGCAAATACGGGGGGGGGGAGCCTCCAAGGTAGAAGTCAGGTGGCCATGGACTGGAAACGGACTATGGGCCAGATGTTTCCCGCTCCTGTCGTATGTTCTGTGGAGCTGAATCCTTCTCTAGAAAGTGGCATCTCTTACCTTGTACTCCTGGACGGCCTCCTCAATGGGGAGCACAGTGTGGGCTCGGTGCTCCTTGGCTCTGTCACACACCACGCAGATGGGAACACGGTCATCCTGGCAGAAGAGTTTCAGAGGCTCCTGGTGTTTCTCACACCCCGGCTCTGCCCTCGGCGCTAAGCTGAGACGCTTGGCCACATCCACCATACTGCTCAGCTGCCTGTTGGACTTCAGACTCCCCTGGGGACAGATTTCTCTGCACTGGGGGCAGGAGAAGTTTGTCACTGATTCTCCCCAGCTTTGGGTGATGCAGACTCGGCAGAAATTGTGCCCACAGTCTAGAATCACCGGGTCTGCAAAATAATCCAGGCAGATGGGACAAGTGGCCTCCTCCTGGAGATCTTTGACTGGATCAGAACGAGCAGCAGCAGCCTCCATGGCCACAACAAAAGCAGGAAAGAAACTTAGTTTAACTTCCCTGCTCTCAGAAATGGGCTGGTGCCCAAGGCTGAGCAGCAGCTGGGCGTTCCCCTTTCAGGGAGTTGTGTAACAGTTACTGGGAGGGGCGAACTCCAGCAAGCAGGGAGCTGGGCTGCTGCAGATCTCTGCCCAGGATACTGCTCAAACAGACCAAAACATGCTGCTAAAAATGCAAATTTCAACTGTGTCAAATTCGGGGCTGCAGGATTATATTTCTCTCTCAAAATGGGGTCCCCCAGACACAAAGCTTGGGAGCGATGCCAAAAGTCAGGGCTCTGTGTGAAATGGGGGCACGGACCCCCTGGTCATGCAGGAATGTCTGTCGGACACACATTGATTCACCCAGTAGGAAAAGGAAAATGTCACCATGTCTAATTTTCAGTGCTCAATTAAAACATCCCCTTCAGGGGCTGCGGGTTCCTGAGTCAGCATGTTACTTCTCTAGTTTATTCATGAGCCCCATATGTTGCCCCCCTTCTGAATCACTGCAAGCCAAGGGGGTCACTGTAATAGGGATTGGTGGGGCTGATGCATCGGGCCCATGAGCCTTGGGGTGGGGAGTGCTCCCTGGTGCAGCTGTGAGCCCAGCTGCTGGGAGGGGGATAAGAGGGGCCCATTCCATCTCCTGCCCTAAAGCCCATTCCAACCTAGCTCCCCCTCTGCCGCAAACACTACACTGAAATGAGCTGCTCCAGTCACTAACTTCAGAACCTCTATGGCCCTGGAGAAGCCAGGTTCCCTCCTGGGAGTTGAATCCATAAATCATTCTCACAGCCATAGAGACGTGGATAGAGCGGAGATGACACTCGCTGTGTCTCTATGGTTGGTAGGGAGATCTGTGCTTGGGGTTATGTGTCTAGCTTATCCAATTTGTCACGTTGTGTGATGTGAATTCAGAGCTCCGATTTAGATCTTTTTGCTTGCGAGATTTGGTTTGGTCTGATGTTGATCAGTTCAGCAGCCCCTCAGTGTTTCATACTTTACTACGTTCATTTCAATTAATTCAATTTTATTGCACTAGCCTTCAGGCCATGACAATAGAAAAATCATAAGAACAGCAACATTATAGGCAATGTACAAATATAAAACCACATTTCAGTAACAACTTAAAAGTATTCAGAATATCCATAAAGTTTCTTTGTACATGGGCCCAACCAAATACGAACATAAAACCTATATTTTATGATATTTTATCAGTGTATTTTTTATGTTACCTGCCCCGAGCTGCTTTAGCAGGAGGGGTGGGATGTAAGTTTATTAATTAATTAATTAAATAAATAAATAAATTAAATTAAATAAAACTACTGAATGCTCTGAAGTCCAGATTTCTGGGCTCAAATTTTTCTGACTGAAACCGCAAATCATGTTACAGCCCTCGTCATCTCATCGTTAGCATCCTTCAGTAGGAAACTCAACAATTGCCTAGGCGGCCTCATGGGGTCCACGTTCAAGGTTTTAGACAATCCTCTATGGGGCACCTCTTAAAGAGGGCAAAATAAGAGATAGTGGGCCACATCTTCCACAGAACCCTCTCCACAAATACAGAATCTATCTATTTTTTTAGGGAAGACTGGCCTGTTAGGAGGTATCCGGTGCCGGAGATTGTGGGTGTAGAGGCTCTGCACGTGGTGATCGATTTGGCTGGGGGCAAGCTAGGGGTGCTGCTGGTGTACCGGGCCCCTTCATGCCCGGCGGCATCCCTTGCCGCTCTAGCGGAGCTGGCCTCGGAGGTGGTGTTGGGCTCCCCCAGGACCTTGGTTCTGGGGGACTTCAACGTCCATGCCGATGCCGGCCTTGTTGGGGCGGAGCGGGAGTTCATGGCCGCCATGGCAACTATGAACTTGTCCCAGGAGGTGATCTGCCCGACCCACGTGGGGGGACATATCCTCGACCTGATCTTCGGCTCTGGCCTTGAGGCGGGGGGTCCGGTTGTGGGGGAGGTGACAGCGGTGCCCTTGTCGTGGACGGACCATTACCTCCTTCAGGCCGGTCTTTTAGCGCGCCCCCTCCAGAAGGGGAAGGGACCAGTTAGGATGGTCCGCCCTCGGAGGCTGATGGAACCCCAGCGGTTCCAGGAGGTCCTGAGGGAACTTACCCTGGATGTGGACGGTCACTCTGTGGATGAGCTGGTCCGGCATTGGAACATCTTGCTGGAGGAGGCCATTGACAGGGTGGCTCCGAGGCGCCTTCTGCCTGGGTCTCGTCACCGCAGGACTCCTTGGTTTACTGAGGGCCTGCGGTGTATGAAGCGTATGGGCAGGAGGCTAGAGCGACGCTGGCGTCGGACTCGGTCTGTCTCCGATCGTCTTCTCCACAGGGCCCATTTGCGGTCCTATGTGGAGGCTGTGAGGACGGCGAGGAAGGAATTCCTCGCCGTCCTCATAGCGTCTGCGAAGTCACGTCCAGCGGAGCTCTTTCGGGTGGTGCGGGGGCTGGTGAGTCCGGCCTCCCTCCGCCTGGATGGGGACTTGTCCCGGGCCCGCTGTGAGGAGTTTGTCAACTACTTCGCAGACAAGATCGCTCGGATTCAGGCCGATTTCGACGCTGGGTTAACAGCAGTAGGGGAAGAGAGCGGGGGGACGGAGGGTCCGTCTGTTCCATCTTTATGGGGCGAGTTTCAGGAAGTGACGTCAGCCGATGTGGTGGATGTCCTGGGGTCTGTGAGGGCCACGTGTTGTCAACTAGATCCATGCCCGTCCTGGTTGGTAAAAGCTTCCGGGGAGACATTGGGGACGGTGCTGGCGAGGGTGGTGAATGCGTCCCTTCGGCAGGGGAGGTTGTCGCCTTGCTTAAAAGAGGCTGTGGTGCGCCCCCTGCTGAAAAAACCATCGTTGGACGTAGACGCGCTCGCCAGCTACCGACCTGTCTCTAACCTTCCCTTTTTAGGGAAGGTTATTGAGCGGGCAGTGGCGCTCCAGCTCCAGGGTCATCTAGATAATATCGGGCTCCTTGACCCGTTTCAATCTGGGTTCCGCCCCGGCTATGGCACCGAGACGGCGTTGGTGGCCTTGGTGGACGACCTCCGCCGGGAGATGGATGCGGGATGTTCGACATTTCTCATCCTGCTCGATCTCTCGGCCGCTTTTGACACCGTGGACCATGGGCTGCTGTTGAGACGACTGCGTGACCGGGGGGGTCTGGACGGAACTGTTCTTGAATGGTTCCGTTCATTCCTCTCGGGGAGGAGCCAACGGGTGGTGTTGGGGGAAGAAACATCGAGCCCCCGCGCCTTACCGTGTGGCGTTCCGCAGGGATCGATCTTGTCTCCATTATTATTTAACATCTATATGCAGCCCTTGGGGGAGGTCGTGAGAGGGTTCGGGGTGCGGTGTCACCAGTATGCTGATGATACTCAGCTGTACCTCTCGTTTTCTACCGACCCAGACCCTGCTGTCTCGGTGCTATCCCAATGTTTGGAGGCCGTGGCGGATTGGATGCGACAGAGCAGACTGAAACTCAACCCAGATAAGACGGAGGTAATGGTGGTGGGGAGGGCGAAGGGGGTGGTGGCCCCCCTGATTGGGGGGGTTTGCCCCCCTGTAGCTCAGCAGGTCCGGAGTCTGGGGGTCATTTTGGACGCAGGCCTGCGGCTGGAGCAGCAGGTGGAGGCAGCCGCGAAGGCTGCCTTCCGCCAGCTTTATCTGGTACGTAGGCTGCGTCCGTATGTCTCTGGCCCGGACCTGGCCTCCCTCATCCATGCCTTCGTCACCTCGCGACTCGACTACTGTAACGCGCTCTACGTGGGGCTTCCCTTGTTCCTGGCCCGGAGGCTGCAGCTGGTGCAGAATGCGGCGGCCCGTCTTCTTACGGGGACGGGTCGCCGGGAGCACATTACACCGGTGCTCCGAGCGCTGCACTGGCTGCCGATAGTGTGCCGGGCCAGGTTCAAGGTCCTAGTAATGATCTATAAAGCCCTATACGGCCTTGGCCCCTCTTACCTTAGGGACCGCCTCGCCCTTCGCGCCCCGGAACGACTCCTGCGGTCTGCCGGGGGTGCCCTCCTGGAGGTCCCCCGTGTTAAGCGGGGGGCCACGATGGAGCGGGCATTCTCGGTGGTAGGGCCGCGGCTGTGGAACTCCCTTCCGGAGGAAGCTCGCCTGGCCCCAAGCCTTTTGACTTTTCGGCGGAACTGTAAGACCTGGCTGTTTGCCCAGGCCTTTGGGAGGGAGGGGGGGGGTGATTTTTAATCCCCCACCTGTCTATTTATTTTTATATACTACCAGCTTATTGATATGTTTTATAGTTGTATTTTAAATGTTTTAAATGTTTTTATTGTTGTAAACCGCCCCGAGCTGCTGTGCAGGATGGGGCGGTATAAAAATCTAATAAATGAAATGAATGAATAGTTTTTGTAGTTTAGTGCCGGCTTTAGACATTTTTTCATAAAAAAACCAACATTGAACCTGCTCCCTTTGTTTGGTCCATCTGCTTCCTGAGGGAAAAATCCAGTTGGCTTACAAGGCCCATGTCGCCCAAACCAAATTTCATCACCATTCAAAATTCCACTAAAATTAGCATTGTCTGTTGGGTATTCGGTGTTCCATAAATTAACTCACTTTAATACTCAGCTCACTGATACCACCATCATCAGCAGGTGCTTCAGTTAAATATACTGTCACTATTCTCTGGTTCACTAGGAGTACCAGTTTGGATTGTGTCTGGGTCTAGACATGCCACATCCTCACAATCACTGCCAGCACCATGACCAGAGCCATTTTGGTTGGCACTGGTGCTTGCCACCATTTTCTCTTCACTTTTAAAAAAGCCGCCTGTCTAAGGCAACCCCAGTTCCATTTCACGCCGCCTCTTCAGCCGTTTTTACAAAGATGCCACTCACCCACGAACACCCATAACCACCCATCAGATGGGTGTGAGAGTGCCCTTGTAAACGTCCATGAGTGGGTGGGTGCGCGTACACGACCCACCCACCAACACCCACGGAGCGGTCGGGTAGGAGCCGGCATGCTCCGTGGGTGGAGATGGTTGTTCAACACCTGCCTGTCCGTGTAAAAACCAAAACACCCACACCCACGGGAACGGGTCTGCTGAGACCACAGAGAGATGGCTAGAGAGGCCACACAGGGGCCCTCAAGCAGACACACCCACCCGGGGAGATGCAGGATGCCCACCCGGGAGCCCTTAAAAGGGTTCTGAAACAGGACATGGGTGCGCTGGCTCCCAATATGTCTGGAAGGAAAGCTTCCAACAAAACGAAGGGAGCCAGAGCCACGACTCATGTGGGATGGGCCAAACTAAGTAGAGGGACCCTGGGATGCCCAGGGGAGGGGGGCTGGCCCTACGGACTGGGGGGGAAGAGGGAAGGACCGCTAAACACAGCACACTCATTCCACCCCTGGGCCGAGGACAGACCATGGCGCCCGCGCCGACCGCAGCCCCCCACTCCAGCACAGCCATGGGGTATGGGGAAGGGAGTGCGAGCGACAGTGAGGTATGTGCGAGGGGACCCCAAGAACCTGTGGAGGGGGACCCACATGCCAACTCCAGAAAACGACCCGAGGGAGCACAGGGCGGGCAGCTGACAGCTAATGATTTCCACCCCAGGACAGCACCCAGACACGGGAGCAACACACCACCGGGGAGACGGCTGAGTAGGGCCTCTGGGACAGACAGGTAAGGCACCCGTGCTCCCCGGGGGAAGCAGGAAGGGATCCTCCCAAAAGGGAGCACAGGGGGGCTGTGAGGCACATGCTAATCCCTCTGCAATACCCCTAACAGGAGATGACGAGCGCCGCTGTCACTACAGCTACTGGGTGGGCCCCAAGTCGAGAAGCTGGTAGGCCCCCCACAAGCGGTACCCAAAAGGGGGAGCCCTGGTCAAGGCAGGAGACCAGGGACTTCATATGCATGTGGGAGGTCAAAAAGGTCCAGCACATTACCTGGTGCGCAGCTACAAGACCAAACAGGTCTATGAAGCCATCGCCCAGGAGATGCAGCGGCAGGGGTACAATAGGGATGTCACCCAGTGCATGAAGCAGGCAAAGGACTTGAGGTCTGTATATAAACATATCAAGGACAACAATCTCAAGTCCGGCCGTGCCATGCGGACAATGGAGTTCCAGGATAAGCTGGACCTGTTCCTCTGCATGGACGGGGCATAGTCGCCTCCCGCTTACACGTCACCTCTTTCACCAGGGGCAGGCGGAGGGTGCTCATAACACACACACCCCTGCCTGACCCCCCCAGAGCAGGGGGAGGCCGCTGCCCCTGACGAGGCAACACAGGATGCGGGAGAGGATGGTCCCATCACACGGGGAGGAGGCGCCCCAAGAACCTGCTCACTCAAACATCGCCCTCCAAGTGCGCCCACAAAACCCACAGGGTGCTGGGCCGCAGGGAAGGGGGGTGCACAGGGAGCGGATGGAGACCCGGGACACCTCCCGGGAAGCGGAGGAAGATGATCCAAGTATGAACGCAATCAGGGCCCGGACGGGGAGGGCCTAAGCTGGGCAGCAGGGATTGACTAATCAATCCACATTCCCATTACAGCTCAAGGCGCTGATGGAGAAAACCCCAATATTTTGTTTTGTCCTATAGTACCCTCTGCCATCTTGGACAATATTAAAGAGTTTATAACCTATAGCTACCCCGACAAACTAGAAATGATTGCTTTACCTTTTAATATTAGACAGACTCTGGTTCTCCTCTGTTAGATAAGCCCTACCTTTGAAGATTACCTTGTTTACAAGAGGATTCCTTTAGCTCAAGAATACAATCTGTTTCGATCTAGATAAAGATACTTCTAAACCTCCCTAATTCCTTTTTATCTGAACTTAGAAGTGAATTGTCTCTTCTTTAAATAATGAGTTTGAGAGTTATGTGGTAATGGTCCTAAAGTGCGCAGATGCGACAAAAC